>PVKC010047850.1:0-10993 GCA_004027635.1 Crocidura indochinensis | reverse complement strand
AGTTGGATAAAGCTGATAAAACTTGCAACCATATATATCATTTTTAAGGCAGTTAAATTGAAAATATTTATTGATTTAATATAAATTAATGTTTATGTTTACCTACTTAGATTATGTTAAACTATTGTTGAGTCAAGATTTAGTGAAATAAAATGATGAAGTTGAAAAATACAGTTACATTATCTGTAATTAAAAGCTAGCATATTTATTTAAATTAACTATGATACCTTATCAAACATACTGCATCTGAACTCCTCTCTAGAGAGTTATGCTTCAGTGGGTCCCATGTTAGCTTAGCTTGAAAAACTGTGAAGTTTAAAAATAGAAGTTGATTCTAACAAATAATTATGGTTATTGGATATTAAAACAATTATATACTAAAATATGCATATTAAGACATGCAGCAGTTGCAAGTTTCCCAGTTATCAGTAGGCCAGTTGCTGACATTAGATTCATATCTTATATCTCTCTCACCTTACCCAGTCCTCCATCTTTTACCCCAGCCTAAAAGTGAATATGCTTATAAAGCATACAGCTTTTCCATTAATTAATACAAATATATCTCCCCTGCACTTGCTATTTTGTCTAATAATTTTCCAGCTAAGTTTTCAAACTATTTAATATTTACGGATTGGAAAGCAACTCTAGGAATCACACAGCACCAAAATAAGAATTTTCCAATGAAAAAAATTTCCTATGTTATGGATCAATGTGTTTGTACTTTAGCATAAAAGCTTTTAATGTCTTATTAACCAGTTGTACTTTTTTCTAATATTTATGGCATTATCTTTACTGGTTATTTTATAACATAATTATGACATAGCACTTTTCCTTATGATATTGTAAAATATTTTATTGTAATAATAATATATGAGAATTTCCTAAAAATTAGTAACCTCTTATCAAGTCTACTATAATCACTTTTGTTTCTGTTTATTTTTTTTTCTTTGAGGGTAGTGGGATACATAGCGATGCTCGGGAATTTTTCCTTGTTTTGTTTACTCCTGGTGGTGCTCAATGATCACTTGTATTTCCATTAATTGAACCAAGGTTAGCCATGTTCGAAAAAACACCTTAACCCTGTTCTATCACTTTGATTAGCAGAACATTTATCATACTGTTCACATTGAATTGAAATTGAATTCAATTTTAAGCAAGGTGATGCAGAATAGTCAATCTATTCATTCTTTTCTTGAAACTAAGATTTGTAAAGGGACTGGATTAGTTGTCTAGGGTAAACCTTTTCAGACAGACATTTACTTTTTAAATTTCCCTGAATGTGCATGCTAGTAGTAATTAATTCATTACTCCATAAATTTCTAAACACTACATAGACTTCTTTTGTATTGAATTGCTTCTTGTTAATTGTAATAAATTCAACTAAGTTATGTGATAAAAAGCGACATAAAATTATAGTTTCCATATAAGAAATAAAGACACCCACAGTTTGATCGCTCCTGTTCTCTCTATGTATCACAATACATTTTGGTTTTATATTTCTTTTGGGTATATTTTCAAACTCATTAAAAAATAAAAGCTAGCTAATGGGCTCTAATCATTTCATAATTAAGTCATTTCTTTTCTGAGGTTACTCTCCATTAAAAATAATCTTTTGATTTTTTCATGGATTATTAGCATACTTCCTCTTTTTTGTGTAACTAGTTTAAATTGCTCTTTTTTCTTTATTACCATAAAAAGTTTTGTTGGAGAAAGGTTTCCAAAGGATGTCTATAATATGGTTGTTTTTGATTAATTACTTAATTAATTAATGTCCCTCTTTCCCTCCCTTTGTTGTCATTGATGTGAGTGGGGGAATGCTGAGGACTCTAAAGATTAATCTTGTTTAGAATTATTCTTAGTATATTGATTGGTGCTATGAATGGAATCTTAGTCATATGCTTACTTGTAGGTTTCACCCAATAAGATATCTTTGAGATATAAATGATCTTAAAGCAAACTGTAGAGACAGAGTTCTTTAGGAAAAGGAGGGAAATATTATGTGGGATCTGAAAATAAAGGAAGCTGTATTATTTGATTTCACCATCAGTAATAGTACAAAAATGGATTTCTTTTCTGGCCATGAAGACAAACTAGTAAACTAATTGATCTTCCTTTCTGAATAAAGCTCCAATTTTAATGAGCATGAAAATTGAATAGTAGTCTTTGAAAGCGTACTTTCTAGTTCATTCAGTCTGATTCTATATCTTTTAAACTATTGATTACCTATATTGTTGTGTCATAGATTACATATTTATCAACCCTATCCAAAGAAAATTTGAGGATAAAGAAATTGGAAGTATTCTAGTACCCAAATTATTATGGCCACCCCAGTATTTCTAAGAGAAATTTTTTCTAGAAGGCTGTCTTCTAAAACTTGACTTTGAGTCTTTGTTTGTACTTAATATGTAGATATGTTTCTTGCAAGAAGCAGCATGTAGGATTCAATTTTCTAATTCATTGTGTGTCTTCTAAAAGGTGCATTTAAGCCATAAACATTGAGAGAGAGACTTATTATGGGATTGTTGTGTTATCATTTTGTAGAAGTATGGTGCGTTTGTAGGGCTTGCATTGCCTGCAGTATCTTCCTCATTTCTTTTACAGTTGGATGGGGTCTGTAAAGTTCCAAGCTATTGTTTACCCATGAATCTAAGTATTATTCTATCATACCTAAACAAGAGTCTTGCTGTGTTAAATATATTTGGTGAGGCATTCATTTCATTCAGTTTTTTTCACTACATACAGCACTGCCTACTGACTTGAAGGTTTTGCTTTTGTTTGACTTGAAGGTTTTGCTTTTGTTTAATCTTTAGTAAATCTTAAGACATTTCTTTGTATGGAGTTCCTTTTATGATATAGTTTTGGTATTTTACATCTGCTTATGGTTTCTATCATTGCAATATGCATGTGCCGTCGGGTGTTTTTATTAGGGTCTTTTATCTGGTACTCTTCAGCATCAAGAATATAGGTGCAAGCACCCATCAGCTCCTGAAACTTGGTTATAATTATGTCTTTTAACAGTTACTTCTTTGTTTTTTCTCCCACCCCGTTTCTCTCAGACACCAATAAGTCTTTTGTTATTTCTATTGAATTTGTTACACAGTTATATTGTCATCTATTTATTTTGAGAATTTTTTCCAATTTCTATTAGTTTATAGTTTAATAGTCTATAGGTGTTATGCAGTACATCTTTGAGCTCACTGATTCTTTTCCTCAGCAGCTGCTTGTGAGGCTTTCCAAGAGAGGTTTTTTTTATTTGCATACAAAACTTTTCGGTTATTTCTCTTTGAAATTTTTTTATTTCTGCTCTAATATCTTCTTTGTTTTATTGATTGTTCATTATATGGTTTCTTTGAATTTCTTAAAATTATCAACATCTAGAATCCTTAGCAGAGAGGTTATATAGGTGGTTGATGATACTAGTTGGGTCATTGGAGCTACCATCTTTATTTACTAAGAGTGGTAGAGTTCTGTGTAGCTTTCCCATTTGATCACTGCAGTTGTAATGTGTTTTTATTTATTTTTTTATTTTGTAATGTGTTTTTCTGTGTTTGATTGACCGGAAGGAATTTATGGTAGTGGACTAAACTGAAACATCTATGCTCTTCTCAGGGCACAGTGACCTGGGTATAAATATATCTCTTTTAAGTAATAAAGATGCCACTGTTGGCCTTTCTGTCTACCTCAGTTTCTTGGTTCTAATAATACATTAAACATAAAGAAAAGGGGACCCAGAGAGATAGCACAGTGGCGTTTGCCTTGCAAGCAGACAAATCAGGGCCAAAGGTGGTTGGTTCAAATCCGATTGTCTCATATGGTCCCCCGTGCCTGCCAGGAGCTATTTCTGAGCAGACAGCCAGGAGTAACCCCTGAGCACCGCCGGGTGTGTCCCCAAAACAAAAACAAAACAAAACATAAATATAAGGGGTCCAGAGAGATAGCACAGGGGTAGTGTGTTTGCCTTGAGTGCAGTGGATCCAGGACTGACAAGGGTTACAGTCCTGGCATCCCATATAGTTCCCTGAGCTGCCAGAGGCGATTTTTGATTGAAGAGCCAGGAGTAATCCCTAAGCGGCACTGGGTGAATGCCCAAAACAACTATATTATGAACAACTTGTAAATCAGGGCATTTAAATTAAAATAGTTTTAGGGGATAAAGCAATAGAACAGCAGATAGTGTTTGTGGAAAATAAAATTTAAACAAAACAAAACAAAGGAAAATAAAATGCCTCACTAATACTGAAAACATACTTGAATGAGGGAGACCTAATCTCAATTTTTTTTACCTGATAAATTTTCCCCTAGCACTGAAAAAGTAACCTCTGAGCATGGCCCAGTATAATCTAACTACAATCAAACAAAATAAACAACATCAGACCACATTTTGAACTCACAGATGCAAAAAGAATATAATGCTTATTTCTATGATAAATATCTATAAAATACCACATTTTGATTTCACAGATGCAAAAAGAAAATAAGCTTATTTTTATAGATAAAGGTAATTTGATTTTTTAACCCAGCATACCAAAGCAATTTTCATTTCAACAACAACAACAACAACAAAAACACTATTAAATGAGTAAAATTCAATTGTGTACTACACTTTAATAATATGCATGTAAATTCTAACTAACACATCTCATGTTGGGTTAGGAACATTTCTAAAGAACTCAATATCCATGTGTCTCTTGGCAAATGAATTGGATAGCTCATCCTTTGATCTAGAAAATTACAATAACTGACTTAGCACAAAAGGTTAATATTCATTGATGCTAACTTTGCGAATGACACATCTAGGAGATGACTCATAAAAGTGCTTCCGAATAATGATCTCATATTAGCCTATTTCACCATATCCACCTCCATTATACACCTGAATAAAGTTTCAGTGCTAATGGCAAGAAGCCTAACTTTGCTATATCAGTCTCAGGCAAAATTTGTGTCTCCATTTTGACTGTGAAGGTAATGTTTTTAACTAACCACTGACTCCAAGACAACAGCCATTTATGGAAGGTGTCACAATGGCACTCATCTAGGCCTGGGGTTAAAATGCTAATTAAGATATCTCTTTAAGATGGAACATGCCCATTGAACTCTGGTGCTGATTTTCCAGTGTCTTGGTATTTGTTAGATATAATTTCTCTGTGGTACCTTAAGTTGCAGTTGATTCATTTCTGTAGCTTAGTACCAGAGCTGTCCTATTGACAGTATCTGTGGAACTGAAGACACTACCAACACTTGCAGTAGCAGAACCACAGATTGAGGTGGATCCAGATTTCTATAGGTTAATGACTGCAGTCTGATAAAGTCTACCCGTTTGCTGGGGCATGCATTTAGGATTTCGGCATTCTAGGCTTCCACATGAACAACAGATGATGCCTGGATATTTTGTGCCTTTGCAGTCTTTCTATCTCATTTTAATGGTAATCAAAGATTTGGTTACATGTAATCCTTCACCTTACTCAATTTACCTGGAGTATAGGCAAATTTTATTTTGGAAAGTCCTATGGTCATTTTCTATTTTGATCCTCTTTCAACCAAGTTATTTCCATTCTTTTCATGTTACAAGCATTTCAGTAATGTGAAAGCAAGAGCTGAAAGGGAAATTACTGTATTATTATGAACGTGCAATTTCTGGAATCATAATGCTGCATTCGGACACTAGCCATTCCTCCTCAAGCTGCATGAGGTAGAGGCATTTACCTTTTATGAACCTCGGATTCTTTTGAACTTCAAATAGGCAAATAATGGCTCTCCTTTCATAGAGCTTTTACAAGTATTCTTTAAAATAGTCAATGTAAAATATTAGGCTTTGTATCTGGCACTTGGAAAATGTTAATTAAATGTTAATTCTTAAACTGCCAATGTCACTCTTACTTATGAATCTCATTATTCTGTTTCCCCAAGTTCTCCAGCCTTTTTATTTTCTTGCCATATAATTTTTAAAGTGACTCTTTCCCTCTCTGAACTTTCATCCTCATTTTGACAAGCACAGTTTATTCTAAAAATTTAGGTCTGGTAACATTATTATATCTTACTGAAGTCCTTAGTAATTAATTTTCCTTCTTTTTAAATTTGTACAAGCTTTTATGATAGATGCTCATTATAAAGCTCCTCATTTTTCCACCCATTTCTTCTGCAGATGTGCTTAAATAAGTGATGGTATATATATAAAAAAATATCCAACATGAAAATAAAAGCTTTTATGAAAATAAAATCTCCTGTGCAGCATCACAAGATATTATGGTTTTATTTTTCTATTGATTCCTTTGTTGAATAGCTTGCATTTTGAAAGGCAGAATTCTGTTGGGGTAGGCCAATATCTGAACGTGAATCCTATTAATAGAGTTGCCCTATGACTTTACTCAAATCTTTTGTGACTTACATAACTGAACTCAGATCAATTTCATTTCTGAGATACAAGCCTAGATCAGAACTTTCTGTTTATCAGCATCCTAAAACAGAACTTCCAGGGAAAACTGTGGTAAACAAAACCATCCACATGTTGGTCCTCATTCAGGGTCAGTTTAATGAGCAATGTTTTAGTGAGACCTGACTAAACATTGAAGACACATTGTATAGCAAACAATTTAACAAATAGCATGTCTTATTAGGCTACCATCCAAATTTATATTCAGTGGCAGCCTCTTTAAGATCTTTTCTAAAAAATGTTCTTTTCTTTGGGGCCGGAGAGGTGGCAGCAAGATAAGACATCTGCCTTGCCCATACTAACCTAGGACGGATTGTGATTCATTTCCCCTGACATCCCATATGATCCCCAAAGCCAGGAGCGATTTCTAAGCACAGAGCCAGAAGTAACCTCTGAGCGTCACCCTGTGGCCCAAAAACAAAACAAAAAATCAAAACAAAACTTTTTATTCTGTGTTAAACCATCTAAATTTCACCTTAAGTTTTGAAAATACGATGCAATTGTTTCTGTGTACAACTTACACCATTCAGCAAGTTAAAAGTCTGAGGTTTGGATGCAGTGTCTGTGTATTACAACTAAATGGGAAAGGAATTTTACCTAATCCCATTGAAATTGCTCTCTGTCAAAATTATTATAATGTCTATACAAACAGATGACATTTTTTGTCAAACTTTGACCAGTATAGAAGTTTCTTTTCATCTGTATTTACAATTTCGACAATGAATTTACTCAGTATAATTTCTAAATGCTCTGATTTTCATCAATATTTACACAATTTTTTATTAGCAAAACTATAGCAGTAGGGTGTTTGCCTTGTATGCGGCCAACCCAAGACTGGCGTGGGTTCGATCCCCGGCATCCCAGATTCCCAGCATCCCATATGGTCCTCTGGGCCAGGAGTGATTTCTGAGCACAAAACCAGGAGTAACCACAGAGCGTCACTGGTGTGGCCCCAAAACAAACAAAAACAAAAACAGAAAAACAACCACCACCACCTGTTAAATCCAACCTACTGGCCTAGCCCCGGAATGGGGTCCGTGAGCTGGAGACCCTTCGATCCTGGAGAGGGGTCCCAGGGGTCGGGGATGCCCAGTGGTCTCAGGAAGAAAAATGCCCGCTGCTGAATGAGGAACCACAAACCCTGAGCATGCAATCACACACAGGTTTAATAATCAGGGTGCCCTGGGACCACTCACAGCCTTCTGACGCTGCAGGACTAAGGTTTGCAGTGAGATCCCTAGAATCCAAATTTACAAACATTTAAGGGAATTCGTATGATAATGAGCATACAAGTCAAAGCATTTCATATGTTTATACAGTGTGAATCATTCAATGATTTTTTTTACAGAAAAGGTTCAATTTTCTGTCTGTACAGCCTCTTCCTGACTTCATTTACCCCCAACTCCTAGACTGATGGTATGAAGAGATAGGGTTGAACCCTCAGGTGGTCTCCTAATCTACAGGGCGGAGAACCCATTCTTTTGACAGTTTAGTGACCAAAGTGATTAGGGGAAGGGTGCCTTGTTTATTATATCCTACTTCAAGCAAGCCAGAGACAGAAGCGAGAATAACATTAAACTAGATTTTACCCTTATTCTATACCTATGTGTTATTCTATCTATACCTATGTCTATTCTATCTATGTGTTATTCTCCTTTTTAAGTGATTGTGCAATTACTCCTGCCTAATCATCAAGGACCATCTGTCCTCTTCAGAGATCTCCTCTGAGAGTGTCAAGTTGTTCCATGTTAAAATGTGATTTTGGAATGTAAGATGATCAGTTGATTTCCCCTCCCTCCCCTCCCTCAAGGTGTCTTATGGAAAGCAAGATGTCCTTGCATTCCTTGAAATGTCCTTTGTGATTTACAGCCTGGTTCCAGGAATCAGCTGTCTTCTTGGGTCTAGTCTTTCTTACCTTGAAATTACAGTCTATGAGTAAAGTTGCAATCACTTTTATTCTAAGAAATCACTATTCCTGTTAAAAACTAAGGACATACTATGTCAAAAATATCCATCCCAACATAGATTACACAGATTGTATAAGTTTAAATTTTCTGTCAGAAAAATATTTGTCAAGTGTGCTAAGGCTCTCCTTATCTTCAGGGGCCAAGCTACCTTAGGTTTGGGGGTTTCCGCCCAGCTGTGAGGGCTAGCTTTAGCCTATCAGGAACCTTGGGAAGTTAGGGAAAAATTAGCTAATAAGATCTTCAAGTCAGAAAAACACAAAATGTCAAACTTAAAAAAAAATCTCACAAAATTCTAGAAAATCAAAAGTTACATACCAAAATCCAAAGTTAAAAATCCCCAAAATCAAAGGTCACCTCTTTTCCAAACTCAATACACCAATAACAAATTATTAGCAAAACTAAAATTTTCATTCTATCTTAGCCAACTCAAATTGAGGCATAATTTAAAATAATAAATTTTAAATAGAATAAAATGTTCATAGAATGACTGTATTTTTTAATGAATGCATGTCAAGAATTACAACTTTCCACTAGCCCATAAAGTTTCCTTAGCCATTCCTAATTAATCCTTTCCTCTTTCCCAAAATCTACCAAAAGAAAATTATGTATAAAATTTATGTTACCTTATTTTATATTTGTGTGTTATTATAATGTATAGAGTCATACAGCGTGTCTTTTTATGTGTCGCTTTGATCAATGCTATTTTTTGAATTAAATCCATGTTATTCTTTTACTCTGAGTCAAAATCCATTGTCCTTTATTTGTTCCCCTTTTTAGTTTTGGGGTCACATGTGGAGGTACTCAGGCTTTACTTTTGGCTTTATATTCTTTTGATTTATGAATGTATGTATGAATTTATGGTTGAAAGCCATATGGGATGCCAGAGAACAAACCCAAGTTAGCCGCATGCAAGCCAAATGCCTTCCCTATTATGCTATCATTCTGATCCTTTTCCTTTCCTTTGTTGAAGATTATTTATTGATTTTTACTAATTATGAAACTACAGTTAACATGCTTATATAATTCTTTTGTTATTAAAATAATAAAATAATATTGTAATATATTTTCTATTGAGTCTATACCTAGTTGCAGAATTGCTAAATAATTGAAGGGTAATTATCTTCTACAAATAGGCATAAGTAACCTTCAAAAACTTTCCCAAAATGATTGTACCATATTTAGCACCTGTTATATATGTATAAATATAAAATTCTGGTTACTTTCTATTCTTAACAACGTTTGGTTTTTAGTCTCCTTAACTTTGACTATGTGAATGTGAATCTGATGATATGATATGGTTGTTTGATTATTAAGACTGAATGATTTTTTCATGGCCTCATTGTATACGTTTTATGTAATATTGCAATATTTTACAACTTTGAGGGAATGGTTGTGTTTAAGTCTAGAATAATAATGTGTCTTCTCTTTTTCCTACAACAGTTTGGCCGGATATATCATTCTCAAAATGCTAATTTTCTTAGTCTCTTTTCTGTCTCCATTTACCCACCATATGTTTATATTCATTGATTTCAAAGCAGGTGAGCATAATTATGGCACTGAATGAAATAATGTATGTAAAACTACTTTATTCTGAATGTATTACACAGTTAATTTTTGAACGTTTTAAATAGCAAGTTAAGGTTTTAAGAAAATAATTTTGCATCCTATTCTGTTTGAGTATTCTAGTAAGCAAGGCAAATTTTGAAGTTACTTATCCAGCGTACCTATTTTTGATAAATTTCAAGAAGAATATTCTTCATTTTTAGTGGATATATTATATTTTAATATATTCTTAGCATATTTTAATATCTTCTTGGTTATATATCTCTGTTAATAATCATACCATTCACTGTTGTTTTTATCTCCTATATTTCAGCAATCTGTCCTCTTTAAGTACCGTTTTGTAGCTTCATATTCGTAATTTGCTTCCTTTTATTTTCAACTGAGAGTTCATAGTATAATTATTCACTAAGTGTTAACTGCCATGTTAATATGCAGTCCTGACTGTCTGGACAGGTTGCTGTTGATTGAGGGTCAGTAGAGTATGTGCAGGGAATTATTTTCAAGTAACATTAAATAGATTGAATTTAGTCAGTCCCACTCTCATAAGAGAACATATGCAAAATTCTTCTGCTGATCATTTTTTTACTTTAAATAAACAGAATATCTTATCTAATATTTTAATATAAAACAAAGGTAATACATATAAATTGTATTCTTTCTAAATTTAGAATTAATAGAATGTTATTGTAATATTTGCTATAGCTTCTGTTCTGGAGATTATGTAAATGTACAATTTTAAAGGCATATATCTCAAAGCAGTTGCATAATAATGCAATAGCTATTACTTAAATTAAATAAACACAAAAATATGAAACATATGAAATACATCATTTTAGATTGTCTTTGTTCTCAGCATGCATTATAATTGTACAAGAATATAGAATATCTTATCGGGCAAATGTTATTTCTTGATGATTATGGTGAAAATATTAGCACGTAGAATCCAACTCTTAGCATATTTATTGAGAAACCCTGTAATCAACTTAGTATGATTGGTTTCATTCAACAGACTTTATTTTTATGTATGCAAAAA
>PVKC010047849.1:0-11006 GCA_004027635.1 Crocidura indochinensis | reverse complement strand
TGGATGGTGGTTTGTTGGGGAAGGAGGTCGGACTTAGTGCCTATCAAGGTAATAACTGAGGGAAAAGAGGGGTAAATAAGGGGGTGATAACAAATCCGGGTTGGGATATGAGAGAGTATAAGGGTCTCTGGGTGTGGAAGGACAATGTATAATTATATAGATGAATAGTTTAAGGTTAAGGATTGGCTGTAAGAGAGGACTTTCAACATTATAAAAAGTAACGTTCACATAGACAATGATTCCAGAGATCTATTTGAGTGCAATCCTTCTTATATAGGGTATTCCATTTCCTTAACTATAGTCAAGGACAAGATTATTTTTGGATGAAATTAAAAAGGGTATTTTGAAAATGGTGACAAATAAAAAGAGACAGTACTGCAGGGGGTCTGTTATGGATAAGGGAATTTTACTTTGGCTAAGTGTCCTGTCATGCGGGGGCTCTGAGCCCAGCTCTGGCCTCTGCTGTTTGTGAATGCATAAGGGGTGGAGTTTGCCTCCACCCCAACCCAGCCTCCAGAACCCAGCTTACCAGATCCGGCCATGAAGACCCCTCTGGCATGGGGGAATCTGTCCCCCCAGACTAATAAGTCCGGGCGGGGGCTTTGGCTAGCTGACCAACCCAGTGCCCACCACTTACCAGTGCAAGACCAAGAGAACTCCTGGCACGTGGTGGCTCTGAGCCCAGCACACTCTCTCTCTCTCTCTCTCTCTCTCTCTCTCTCTCTCTCTCTCTCTCTCTCTCTCAAGAAAATGTGAACAGTAATTTGGAGTCACAGCAGATTCCAGTCTCAGTCATCATGACTTCTTCATCCTGAACTGTTATGTCTAGTTTCAAACTAGAAATGGAAAGTTAGAACTCTTGAGTAGACTGTGCTTGGGATTGCTGCTGAATGCCCTTGTAAGGGACTTCAATCTGACCATCGCCTTTGGGTTTTGAGACCAACGCGATCCAGAAGCTTCTGGAAAGCTGCATGATCAGAGGTGAGCTGAGCTGGAAATGCCTAAAAAGGGTGGAGACTGATTGCTGCCTAAGGCCACTACAAACGGGCCCAGAAGCATGTGGGAAGCTGCGTGATCTACACTTGATCTTAGCCAAAAGGTCGAGAAGCGTTGAAACTGCGTGATCTGAGGTGAGCTAGATTAGCATTGGGGCAATAAATGCAAAATGGAGCAAGGAAAGCCTCTTCAACAAGTGATGCTGGAACCACTGGTCAGCCACATGCAAAAAAAGCGAACTCAGACCTTCCAGCTAACACCATGCGCAAGGGTCAAATCCAACTTGATTAAAAACCTTGATATCAGACCTGAATCCATAAGGTATATAGGACAACAGGTAGGTAAAATGCTTCATGGCATTGAGACTAAAGTTACCTTCAAGGAGGAAACAGCATTCTTAAAAAAATTGGAAGCAGAGATAAACAGATGGGACTATATTAAGCTGAGAGCTTCTACACCTCAAAGGAAATTGTGCCTAGGATACAAAAGTCACCCACAGAATGGGAGAAACTATTCATCCAATACCCATCATATAAGAGGCTAGTATCTAAGATATATAAAGTTCTGACAGTATTTAAAAAGAAAAAAATCTAACTCCATCAAAAAAAGGGGAGAAGAATTGGCCAAAAGACACATGAAAAGTGCTCACATCACTAATCATCAAAAAGATGCAAATCAAAACAACAAGGTACCATTTCACACTACAGAGAATGGCACATATCACAAAGAACAAGAACCATCAGTGCTGGTGGGGATATAGGGAGAAAGGAACTCTCATTCACTGCTGGTGGGAATACAGTCTAGTACAACCTTTATGGAAAACAATATGGAGATTCCTCAAAAAACTGAAAATTGAGCTCCCACATGATCCAGCTATACTACTCCTAAGTATATACCCTAGGAACACAAAAGTACAACACAAAAATACCTAATTCACACATATATTCATTGCAGTGCTATTTACAAAAGTCAGAATCTGGCTATGGATATGATGATGCCCTTCAACAGATGAATATCTAAAGAAACTGTGGTGCATATATACAATGGAATACTATGTAGCCATTAGGAGAGAGGAAGTCGTAAAATTTTCCTATACATGGATAGGCATGGAAACTATTGTGCTGAGTGAAATAAGTCAGAGGGTGAAATATAGACACAGAATCGTCTCACTTATCTATGGATTTTAAGAAAAATTAAAGATATTATTGTAATAATGCCCAGAGACAATAGAAATGAGGGCTGGAAGGACTGGCTCACGATATGAAGCTCACCATAAAGAGTGGTAAGCACAGTTAAAAATAAACTACACTAACAACTATCATGATAATGTTAATAAGTGAGAGAAGTAAAACTCCTGTCTTGAAACAGACAGGGGGTTGGGGAGGAGGGAGATGAGGGAATTGGTGGTGGAAATGTTGTACAAGTGAAGGGGGGACGGGTGTTCTTTTTTATGACTGAAATCCAACTACAAACATGTTTATAATCATGGTGCTTAAATAAAGTTATTATTAAAAAAGACAACATTTGGTGGTTCTTCAGACACTATGTGAATCTTTAAATTTTGATTCTATCTACCCCCTTTGAACTATCCCCAGCCGTGATACATTTTTTTTTTTTTTTTTTGGTTTTTGGTTTTTGGGTCACACCCGATGGCGCTCAGGGGTTACTCCTGGCTATTCGCTCAGAAGTCGCTCCTGGCAGGCATGGGGGACCATATGGGGAACTGGGGGATCGAAAAGTGGTCCGTCCTAGGCTAGCGCAGGCACCTTATCTCCAGCGCCACCGCCTGCCCCCCCATACATTTTTTAATAAAATAACTTGTGAATTGTTTCTTTTTAAAGAAAAGACTTTTTTGTTTGTTTTTTTTTCTGGACTGCAACTGGTGGCACACAGGGGTTACTCCTGGCTCTCCTCTCAGAAATCACTTCTGGCAGGCTTGGGGGACCATATGGAATGCTGGGATATGTATATTTCCTTTGAATATTTCCTTAAGTCTATCTCCTTAATATGTATTATGTTTACTGTTTATTTTCATATGTAGGGTTAGGTTTCCTATACTTTTTTGGGATTTATTTAGTAGATTTGTTTAGTAGAAAATTATTTAGTAGATAAGTTTCTCTTGGGTTCTGAGTTTATGTTAGAAACAGGTTATAGGAATTGTTTAGTGTGTTATTTTTACCCCATATGCACCAGTAATATCATATAGCATTGATAATGTGCAAGGCACATTAAAATGGGGATAATCTTATGTATAGAATAAAGTTCATGTTTAAAACTGTTAGGAACTCATAAATTTTATATTGCTGCGGGGCTTTTCACTCTTCACATTGTCCCAGTCACTTGACTTAGGTTTTGGTTGATTGACATCAACCGTTCACTCCTGAATCTTGGATCCCTTCTTTGGAACTGGCATTGTTTTCTGCACAAGCACCAGGAAATCAAACTTCTACTGGAAAGGCCCTCATGCTGCCCTGGTATTAACTTGCTCCAGAGAGGGTTCATAGGACACCCTGACAACCTGGAAAAAAAATCAATCTTCTCTAAGGGCAGATTTTTTTGCCTCACCATCTAATGGTGAGGTGAAACCAGAAGACACTCTGTAACACCCTGACTTCAACATAGGATCTATGCAAAAATCAAGATATCTAATTATAGAAATCTGACTATAACAACCATGATTGAAGATAACTTTTCCTGGAACTATGAAGAAAGACTTTGGGGTTGGACAACTTAGTATGCCTAGATCTTAGTGAATGATCTGCTTGATGAGGCATTGGATCTTATTTGCCAGGATTTTGTTGAGGACATATCTATATCTATATCTATATATCTATCTCTCAGTATATCTATTAGGCCTCTTTCTTATATTTCTCTTTTCAGGTCTAGTATATTTTTGTTGGGTTTCAGTCTGGTTGACCTGTCAAGTGTTGACAGGACATGTTGAGGTCTCCCACAATTATTGTGTTGTTGATATCCTTTTTCAGATTTGTCAACAATTGTATTAAATACTTTGATGGTCCCTCATTGAGTGCATATATGCTTAGGAGAGTGATTTCTTCCAGCTGTACATATCGCTTGATTAGTACAAAATGTACATGTTTGTCTCTTACACATTTTCTGAATGTAAAGTTGGTGTCGTCAGATATTAGTATGGCCACTCCAGCTTTTTTAAGGCTGTTGTTTGCTTGGATGATTTTTTCCAGCCTTTAATTTTGAGTTTATGTTTGTTTTAACTATTCAGGTGTGTTTCTTGTAGGTAGCAGAAGGTTGGATTCAGGTTTTATATATATATATATATATATATATATATATATATATATACATATATATATTTAGCCATTCTGTGTCTCTTACGGAATGTATTCAGTCCAGTGACATTGAGGGAGATAATTTTCATGAGATTTAGTGTCATTTTTGTGTAGAAGTTTGGTGTGTCTATTGGTCACCTTTGTCTTAAAATAGATCTTTCAGGTTTTCTTTTAAGGTTGGTTTTGAGTCTGTAAAGTTTCTGAGCTGTGATTTATCTGTGGAGCCATGTATTCTTCCTTCAAACCTGAACATGAGTTTTGCTGGGTGCAGTATTCTAGGCGAGGCATTTATTTCACTGAGTTTTGTCACTATGTCTGGCCTTGAGTGTTTCTTGTGACAGGTCTGCTGTAAATCTCAAGGATGCTCCCTTGAATGTAATTTCCCTTTTTGATCTTGCTGCTTTCATAATTCTGTCCCTATCTGTGGGATTTGTCATTGTGACTAGGATATGACTTGAGGTGCTTTCCTTGGTACTCCTTTAGCTGGTACTCTTCAGGTCACATGTATTCTTTAGCTCTAATAGTTTCTCTGTTATGATATTCTTCTTGACTATTGATTCTTCCTGAAGATTTTCTTTCTGGGTCTCTGGGACTCTGATGATTCTTAAGTTGTTTCTGTTGAACTTTTCCAAGACTTCTATTTTCATCTGTTTACATTCTTTGAGTAATTTTTCCATTGTCTGATTATTTGCTTTAAGGCTTTTTTTTTTCCCAATTTCTTCTGCTGTATGAAGTTGTTATGCATGTCATCTTCCAGCTCAGTAATTCTATCCTCAGGTGCTGTTACTCTGTTGGAGAGTTTTTTTTTTTGTTTTGTTTTTTTGTTTTGTTGTTGTTTTTGGGTAACACCCGGCAGTGCTCAGGGGTTACTCCTGGCTCCATGCTCAGAAATTGCACCTGGCAGGCACGGGGGACCATATGGGGCACTGGGATTTGAACCGATGACCTTTTGCATGAAAGGCAAGCGCCTTACCTCCATGCTATCTCCCGGGCCCCTGTTGGAGAGTTTTTAATTGAGTTTTTCAATTTGTCTACTGAGTCTTTCCAGACCTTTTATTTGACCTGCTATTTCAGTTTGGAGTTTTCTGATCTATCTTCATATTCTCTTGATTCTTATTAGTGTTCTGTTCAACTCTATCTATGCTTTCTTTGAGTTCTGTGAACATCCTCCATATTTCTTCTCTAAACTCCACATCTGAGTGACTAACTAGGTGGTTGACTGTTTTGGGGTCATCAGAGCTCTCATTTTCATTCTGTATTCCTGGTGTTGGTCTGCTTTATTTCCCCATTGTTATGCTTGTATTGTGGGTTTTTCTATGTGTTGTGGTGGTATTTATTGGCTAGATGATGTGCATGGATGTGAGACAAAGCGGGGTTGCCAGGCTCCTCTCTAGCTCCATCCTTTGTGGGTGGGACAACTCACCTCAGGAGAAGACATGCCCTCAGAGAAGGGTGCTGGAGAGGATCAAAGTTCCCAGGCCAAAGCAAGCAGAGAGAAGGCCCAAGATGAATGTTGTGCTTCAGGGACACAGTAGACCAGCTAATTCCACAGTCTCAGGAGAAGACACACCCTCCTAAAAATAAATATAGGAAGAAAAGAAAAAAGAAAGTATGTGGGCCAGGGGCCAAGTGGTCTCAGGTGCATTGGTATAGAACAGTGGTGGGCAATGTTCTTTATCCAACTGAGCCAAGTCTCGCCAAAACCAAGATTGAAATTTATTTTGAAAGCCACACAGGGCGTGTACTGACAGAAGCTAGGAACAGAGTCCTGACTCCTGGAGTGGCCTCCTGGCACACAGAAGAGCCGCATTAAAAAGTGTAAAGAGCGACATGTGGCTCGCTAGCCGTGGCTTGCTGACCACTGGTATAGAAAAAAAGGACAGAACTAAATATTCAAGCCAAAGTCAGCAAGAATAGAATCAAGGGACCAAAACTTTTACAGCCTAATCTTAAATAGCATGTTATACTGGCAGGTTAGAAGGTGGTGGTATAGAATTTACTCCTGAAAGATTGATGGAGAGAAGTTGACACTGATGATGAGAATGGCCCTGATTCACTGTAGATCTGAAATCCAGCTATGAAGGACTTTGTAAATCACAATGTTTTCAATAAAATAAATTTAAAAGTAAAATAAAAATTTTAGTCTCAAGTGTAAGAAATTTAAAAAGAGTAGAAAGAAAGAATAACAAAGAAAAAGGAAAAGGAGAAATTAAAAAAAAAAGAAAAACACAAAAGTACAGTAGAAAATACATTCATTGTATCGGCAATGAAATCATTCATACAATGGCAGAGGGTTTAATAAGGCCTTGTTATTAAGTGTTCATTCCGTTTAATTGGTGTATTTCTATAGGGATGACAGCATTAAACAAATGAATTTGTCCAGAAATTCAAAGCACTATTACTGATACTGTTGGCTTTTGTAAAGCACATTCTCATGTGCCAAGCCTTCTGGTAGAAATAGGATACAGTTGAGAATGTGTGTTTGCAATAAGCTCAATTGCCAGCGTATCTGAAGTTTCGTGACATTGGTGTCCACAAAGGGAATCGTAGAGAGATGATGAGGCAGGGCCATTAGTAAAATGGTGATTCTTGGTGATGGGAGTATCAGGCATGGCTTTGGCTGGGTGCAGGTTTGGTCAACTCTCTCCTCTCAAGATGGTTAGGTTTCTGATGTGTGGCTGGTGTACAATTGATTTTTCTTGGCTTGGTTTATACTTTGTATGAGAAAAGAGTGTGACTATGGAATATGGCCAGCAAAATAGTTTCTTTATTGAGGGGCATCTAGGCTGTTTTCAGAGTCTGGCTATTGTAAACAACGCTGTAATGAATATAGGTGTGAGAAAGGGATTTTTGTATTGTATTTTTGTGTTCCTAGGATATAGCCCTAGGAGTGGTATAGCTGGATCGCATGGGAGCTCAAATTCCAGCTTTTGGAGAAATCTCCATATAGCTTTCCACAGAGGAAATAGATGAATGTTAAAGAAACTATGGTACATATATACAATGGAATATTATGCAGCCATCAGAAGAGAAGAAGTCATGAAATTTTCCTATACATGGATGTATATGGAATCTATTATGCTGAGTGAAATAATTCAGAGGGAGAGAGATAAACACAGAATGGTCTCCCTCATCTATGGGTTTTGAGAAAAGTGGAAAACATTCATGATTTTCAGAGACAAAATAGAGGAGGACTGGAGGGTCCAGCTCCTGAGATGAAGCTCACCATAGGCATCCTTTAGTGCAGTCACAGAAATAATTACACTGAGAACTATCATAACAAAATGTGACTGAATGAGGAAGGTAGAAATCCTGTCTAGAATACAGACCAGTATGGGGTGGGGAGGAAGGACACTTGGGATAATGGTCATGTGAATGTTGCACTGGTGAAGGATTTTTTTTTTTTTAAAAAATCAAAAAAGAAAATAAAAGAGAAGACCTCTCAATTCTTACCACAGGCTGTGTTTTTACACTGACTGCATAAAAAGAGGAGGTACCTTAAATGCACCCCATATACACCTCAACACAGGCCCTTTGCCTGGTCTGTATTGTAAATTGGGGGACACAAAAATAGTTTCTTTAGAGCCAAAATTTCCATTTAAATTAAAATTTAAAACGCTATAATATTTTAAAATACTAACAATTAAAAATATCAAGTCTTACTCCCTGAATTTCTGTGTTTTGAATTTCTTAATATTACTATATTTGGAAAAGAATGTCTGTTTGCAAATATGAATAAATTGATTTGCACTATATTATTCAGGAGCAACACTACAGCCAATAAAATTCTGAGAATCACTTGAGGTTGGAAGAGGAAGGAAGAACAGAAAGCTTTAGAAGAAGCACAGTCCATCTAATGTCATAATTTCAAACTTCTTGAAACAGAGTGAACTGTCAAAGTTCTCAAATGAGATCTACTAGAAAAGCGTTCTTTCCTCAAAACTACCTTGTGGACACCAGACTGACAGATAATAGGAAAGTTTTTCATGGTGCACAAAGGCAACATTATAATCGAGTTGTCAGGCTTTAGTTTTACTGATGCCCAGAGATGTGGGACAGATGGAGATCTTTCAGGGAATCCAGCTGCAGAGACAGTCTCATGGAACCTTCCTTCAGGGAGTTGAAATCCCAAACGCTTATCACAAAAGCAACAGACATTTGATAACAACCTGGTGGTGGGGTCCAGATTTATTCTGAGTAGCACAAGAAAGTGATATCCAGAGATTGACATACTCTTAGAATGATCAAAAGGGAAATGCAAAGCGGATTTCTTTTCAAAGAATCAAATTACATTGAGTTTGGTCAGATAGTGTGAGGGGCCCAGGCAAGTCGCTTGTTTGAGTATGTAAAGTCGGGAAAGAAAGGAACATATTGAAAGGAATGGGGTATTTATTTCCTAAAAGATCCATTGAAAGCTAATTCAATGTAAAATTGAATGTAAAAGGAGGAAGAGTGGATACACTGCCAGGTATTTAAAGTGTGTGGACAGAGAATTATTTCTACAAGACAGTGGGTATTTGTCAAGGTATAAACTAAAGGTAACAAAACTCTGTTATGTCAATTATTACAAAATAATGAATTAAAAATCAATATTGATATTTACAAAATGATGCATATTAGTATAAATCAAGTAAATAAGGAAGGGTTGCAATAAAGTTGTATGATATGCAGATATATTCCTATGGATTTACACACAGTCTTGTTAACAGCTGAGTATGCAGAATCATAGAAGTCACAGCTAATAAATTTGTAGATGTCAGCAAGTCCAATTTTCTTATCCTATAATGGAGAAAAATGAGACCCAAACATAGCTTTGGAGTTGCTGAAATTTGCACAGTGAATTAGAAATAAATCTTATTTCGCTCTTATGTCACTTAAAAACAGATGCTTTTATTCCCTTGGTTTTTCTCCTAAGCTACTTAAGGCACATCCTAGATATTATAAACCTCTTACAAGGTTGATTAAATCAAAGCAAAGGTAGCATTTTAAAAACACTGAAGAAAACATAAAAAGGCACCTAATGCAATCAATAGCAGAGGCATTTTTATGATAGAATTATTAACCACAGTAAGTCAAAGAAAGATTAATTCTTGTTGTCAAACTTGAGGGAAAAAAGGTTATAAAAGAATATTTACTAATCTTCACAACCATCTTTACTACAGCAGTATATTTTTAGAAAATCAGCCACCAGTTTCTGAATTAAATGATTCCAGTTTCTACATTTTCTTAATTTAGCCTCACTTGCAATCCCAAAGTTATTTATTGAATAACATTTAGCATGAATATTTGATTTTTCTAAGATATAAAAATTTTACTAAATGCTCATGATAAAATTTTATTGAATCCATATGACCATTCATTTAATTTTATATCTGAAAAAACTGTTCTATACTAACCGCTTGACTTCCGCAGTGTTATGGCCCCTTTATAGAGTAGACCTATCACATAGTAAGAGCAATTAGGTTAACGCACTTTCACCATCACATATAGAACTTTCATTTAAAACTATTTGATTGCTGCTGTTACTTTTTTCTAATATTTTTTAAATATTTTTAATATATTATGAAAAAGTATTTAAAAATGATTTTTATTTTCTGATGTAAAACGTTAGGTAAATGTATTTAACCAGCTGTATTGTATTTAACAAGCATATTGGTTGTTCCCAGCCACCATCTCCTGATAGCTTCTCCCATGGCATTTATTAAATATTTCAGTACACCATTTGCTTGAATATTTTTTCTTGTTTTCTTCATTTAAAAACTATGTGCATCTTAGGGTCAAGTGAGTCTTATAGAGTGAAAAATATGGTACATTTGGGATCATATTTTAACTAGTCTATTATCTGTGATTTAGTATAAGTCTTTTTGTTTATTTTCTTCATTTATAAAATAAAGATAATTAGTATCTTGACATAATGTCTCCAGGATTTGGCAAAATAACTAAATAAAGATTTAGTATAAGGCCTGATGTCTGGTGTTAACAAAGATTATTTTATCATTAATAATCTAATATTTTCAAAGGACTCTCAATAGTGCCTGGAAATATCCAGATCTGGTACCTCGGTGCAAAGCTTTAATCTTTAGAAAATGCTATGTTGCAGGTTTTTGCACATGAGTTTTTGCTTTTTCTTGTTTTATTTTCAAGATAGCATTCATCAGTTTCTTTACCAGTTCTTGTCTGCTCCATTTCTGATTCTGCAGCACTCTGCTAATCTCACTTTCTGGTCATACTTTTTTTCAGATTAGATTGTACCATGTTTTGGAATTATTCCTGGAATTACCTTTATACAATTAATGGCTTTAGGATCAACTTCTATAATTGGTTGTCACTTTTTACATTTTTATCAGTTTTCTAAAATAATTAGTTGAATATTGCTTTGGTTGTCATGCCTCTGGCTTGTCTGGAAGTCAGAACTTTAAAATTTTAATTTAATTTTATTGAAGCCATTGTGATTTACAAAGTCCTTCATAGTTGAATTTCAGACACATAATGATTCAGGGCCTATCCCACCGCCCATGTCGACCTCTCAGATGTTTCCAATGTTCCCAGAATGTGTCCTATATGACTACCCTTTGCCTTTGCCCCCTAGTCTGCCAGTATAACAGACTCATTTTAAGTTTAGATTGTTAAAGTTTGGGCATCTTGATTCCATTGTTATAGACTTTGGCTTGGATATTTAGTTCTGTTCTTTTTTTTTTTTTT
>PVKC010047848.1:0-11005 GCA_004027635.1 Crocidura indochinensis | reverse complement strand
AAAAAAATCATACTACATTCCAACTATTCAGATACATAACTGTATAAATGTCTACCTTTTAATTAATGTGATGTATAATGTTATTTTATTCGCTTATGTTGAACCATCCTTGAATCCCTAAAGTGAATTACAGTTGATAGGGGTGTATAATTTTTTGATTAGTGGTGTGATTTGGTTAGTTGAGATTCTGTTAAGGGATATTAGTCTGAAAGTTTGTCTTCTGTCCGCTTTAGATACTAGTGTAATGCTAGCTTCAAGGAAGGTGTTAAGAAGGATTGACAATACCCATTTGATAAGGGGCTAATACCCAAAATATACAAGGCACTGACAGAACATTACAAGAGAAAAAAACTCAACTCATTCCTTCAGAAAATGGGGAGAAGACATGAACAGACACTGATAAAGAAGAAATACAAATGGTCAAAAGGCACATGAAAAAATGCGCCACAACACTAATCATCAGGGAGATGCAAAACAAAACAACTATGAGGTGCCACCTCACACCACAGAGATTGGCACACATCACAAAGAATGAAAACAAGCAGTGATGGCAGGGATGTGAGGGAAAGGAAGTCTTGTTCATTGCTGGTGAGAATGCCATCTAATCTAGCGATATGGAGATTCCTCCAAAAACTGGAAATTGAGCTCACATACGATCCAGCTATACCACTCCTATGGATATACCCTAGAAAGATACAAATAAAATACAAATATCCCTTCCTCACAATGAGGACTAGCCAGACTCTGGAAACAGCCAAGATGCCCTTCAAGAGATGAATGGCTAAAGAAACTGTGGTACATATACACAAAGGAATAATATGCAGCCATCAGGAGAGATGAAGTCATGAAATTTTCCTATACATAGATGACATGGAATCTATTATGCTGAGGGAAATAAGTCAGAGGACAGAGATAGACACAGAATATTCTCTTATCTATGGGTTTTAAGAAAAAATAAAAGACATTTTGCAATAATCTTCAAAGACAAAGAGAGGAGGGCTGGAACTTCCAGCTCACGATGAAGCTCACAACAGAGTGGTGAGTGCAGTTAGAGAAATAACTACACTGAGAACTATCATAACAATGTGAATGAATTGGAGAAGTAGAAAGCCTGTCTAGTGTACAGGTGTGGGTGGGGTGGGGAGGAGGGAGATTTGGGACATTGGTGGTGGGAATGTTGCACTGGTGAATGGGGGTGTTCTGTACATGACTGAAACCCAATGACAATCATATTTGTAATAGAGGTGTTTAAATAAATATATTTTTAAAAAAAGGATTAACACATGTTCAGTGTTTTGGAGGAACTTAGGAATAAACCTTCATTGAAGGTTTAGTAGAACTCACCTGTGAATCATCCAGTTTAAAATGTTTATACTGAATATTCTAGGAATGAGGCATGTTAGCTCCAATATGAATGATTGGGGAATCCATTTTAAATTTTCTCCTTTGTCTCTGATCTGATTTATTTAAACTTTTTTATTTTTAGTCCAATCCCAAGTAAGTGGTAACAAATTAAAAAATTCATGATTTTTATGCTGAGTAGTATTACATTATGTATGTATATCACATTTTCTTTATCTATCATCTATTATTGAACATTTAGATTTTTTCCCAGTTGTTACCTGTTTCAAATAATCTTTGAGAATGATATGAGATAGAGATATAATTTCTTTTTTGCATATGACCATACTGATTTTACCAACACCAGTTTTTTAGAGTTTTTCCTTGGTCCATTTCATACATCTAGCCTGGTTATAAATTAACTTCTGATCCATCTGAAGGTTTGTATTTATGCTCTTTTTCAGTCTGTTTGTTTTTTGGACAGCATTCAGTAGTATTCAGGGCTTACTCCTGGCTTTGAGATCAGGGATCATTGCTGGGAGATCTTGGGGACTATGTGGACAATATGGCGTGTGGAAATAGAAATCAGATCAGCCGTGTTCAAGGCAAGCACCTGCCTACAGTATCATCTCTCCAGTCTCTCTGCGCTCCTAACGTGGTTCCAATAATTGAGACTCTCTTTGTTCTGTCACAGTGCAATTTTGGTTATTATAGTAGTGATTAAAGTCTAGAAATTCAATTACATCATATTTTTTCTCAAAATCTCTAGGAGAGTTATTTCTTATACAAATTTTAAAAGTATTTGTTCTATGTCCTTGAAAAACGCCATCCTAATTTCTAATAGTTTGTGTTGCATTGTAAATTATTTGTGATAAGGTGGTACTTTTAATGACTAATTTTTAAGTTCATAAATACGTAATATATTTCCATTACCTTGTGTATTTTTAAATTTATTTCAAAAGTCACTTATAATATTCATCAAACAGGTCTTTCATCTCCTTTGTTGAATTGATTCCTTGATATGCTAGTTTTTAGTTTTGGGGTTTTTTTGGTGACATATCCATTTGTACTTACTCCTAAATTTGAGCTCAAGAAATACTCCATGTAGGATTCAGGGGACCGTATGGAGTGCTGAGGATGGAGTGGAACCCTAGTTAACTATATATAAGGTGATACTATCAATCCAGCCCCTAGACATTTGAATTTTTTGACATTTTTGTAAGTGAGATGATTTTAAGCAATATTTTTCTCTACTACATTGTAAACAAAGAAAGAATGCAAAAAATGCATCATATTTCTGTACACTGATTTTGTAAACTTGTTTAGCATAAATGTATATTATTTCTCAGAGGTTTCAGTGGAATTTTAAGGTTGTATATGTATAATATGTCACTTAAGATAATAATATTTTAATGTCCTCTTTACCAATATGCATTATTTACATGTTTTTCCTGTATATCTGTTATGGCAAGTACTTCCAATATTTTCTTGAATTTAGTGGTGAATATGGGTATCCTAGTCGTGTGATTTTTTTTTTCTTAGAGGACAGGCTTTTAGTTTTCCCTCAGTGTCTAGTAAATAGTCTTATTAAACAAAAGTCAGTGCTTGGGATCTGGGAGAATATTATTTTGTTTGAAAGAGTTCAATTCACTAAAGTCATTAGGAGGGTTAGAAAATATATTCTGGGGGCCCGGGAGATAGTATGGAGGTAAGGTGTTTGCCTTTCACGCGAAAGGTCATCGGTTCGAATCCCAGTGCCCCATATGGTCCCCTGTGCCTGCCAGGAGCAATTTCTGAGCATGGAGCCAGGAGTAACCCCTGAGCACTGCCAGGTGTGACCCCAAAACCAAAAAATATATATATTCTGGGGCCGGGCGGTGGCGCTGGAGGTAAGGTGCCTGCATTGCCTGCACTAACCTAGGACGGACCACGGTTAGATCCCCCAGTCCCCATATGGTCCCCTGTGCCTGCCAGGAGTGACATCTGAGCGAATATCCAGGAGTAACCCCTGAGCGTCACTGGGTGTGGCCGCCCCAAAAATAGAAAATATATTCTATCTGATCAGAGAATATTCGCAATTAATTTGTATTACAATGTTCATGTTGCAAAACCTATCTTTTGATATAAACTTGTATGGTACAAACTTTCAGGGCTACCACTTAAATAATAAAGTATATTCTAGGACCTTTTTACATAGATATTCTCAGACTATTTTGGAGTAAGTATCCTGGATCAAATCCAGAACCTCATACTTTAAAATTATGCATTCTAGCATGCTAGTTCCTCTTGGACTCTAATATCTGTATACTTGGCATGGTGCTATTTAGATAGAGGAATATGAGAATGTTAAAATTTTGTTTTTCTTTTGTCCCTTAAATGTCATCAGGGTTACTTATGTGTAGATAAAGGAAGCCCAATTAGGAGGTTATGAATACTTTGGATATGAACTAATAAATTCTGCTCTAAAGAACTGGCAAAAGGAATGTTTATAATAGAACATATATAGAAACCCCTGAAATCAGGATAGCTATATATGCTTGTGATTATGGAAGGGTGATATATCAAGGTTTTTTCAAGATTTTTAAGTATATTCTTTGGATAATTGGAAAGTATATTTTGTAGATGGAAAATAAGTTCTAGATAAAATGCACATTTTAAAGTAATACTTTTATAGAAGATGATTAAAGATTTGTGAAGAGTAAAAATTTATCTTAAGTATAGAGAAAATAATAAGGAAATAGAGAGCAGAAGAAAGTTGGCCATATAAATTTTGATATCAACTTGATGAAAAGTATTTTTTACGCAGACAATAGGTACCAAATTATCTCAAGGGGCAATATCTTACATTAAAGTGCAGATATGTCACAGTATTCATAAGGAACTTGAGATAAAGTAAAATATAAAATAGTTTCATAATGTTTTTTTATAATGTTATTCTCCATCTTTTCTTGTGCTGGATTTAAAATTCAATCAATGTGTGAATTTAGATGATCATCCTTTCACTCCTAATGAAGTATTTCATTAACTGTGTTCTTTTAAGCATTGAAAATTCCAGAAGCAACTTGTTGGAAATGTACATAAAATTCCTAATTCTAGAAGAATTTCGGGTACATAAGCAGTGCAAAGGGAATGTTGTCAGTGTTGAAAGTATATATACTCTGTGTCAAAATGCACTGTGGAGCCAGTGGTATGTGATAAGATATGGAGGCTTGCTTTGGAAATCTCTTGTAAGTGCTAGGATTGGAGTTTTAAGAACATAACAATTCTTTGAGTTTCCTGACAGGGAATGCTTAAAGCATGTAGTACAGCAGCAGGCTTATCAGTCAACTTCCAGGACAAATACAGAAAGAATTTTTCTATGCTAATCTTTAAGCAGTATATTTGCCTCAACTGTCACTTACAATTGTTGAGAAAGATCAACCTTAGTGATCTCTGCAACATTTAGTAAATTTAAGAGCACATTAGAATGGAAAGAAACACATGATTTAAGTAAAAGTAGTGTGGGTTGCTTGGTTAGGTTTATCTGTAATTTTTCAAACTCCAATAGTTAACACTGACAGTTCTTTTTTAAAGAGAAATGTATAGACAGGCTCTAATATAGATGGAAGTCACTATATATATGATGTGCATATCTAATTATTATAAATGCAAATATATGTCACCAATAGATTTGATACTTGATAAAAGCACAGAGTTATGAGTGTTTAGCTCTACTTAGCAGTGTCCAAAATATATAGCTTGAAAAAGTTCATGCTGCTGTATATTTGAAGATCTAATTTAGACTAGATCAGTTTAAGAAACCTCTTATTTGCTCAAATTTATCACTCTTTAATATAATTTTCAATAGTAGTGATGTATGTGCTTGACATTCCAAAGAAAGAAGAAATATAGAAAATAAAATCTTGAATTGGCTTCTATGAGAAGCTATTGTTATTAATAGTATAAGACAAAAGTTAAAATTAATACATTTATTTAAAAAGGAAAGCAAAAACAAATTACCATGAAAGATACTTAAAGTTGAATCAGCATTATGTTATCTTTTATGTTTATGATTGTCGGTTGGCAGCTCAGTATGAGCCAAAACTGATTCTGGTAGCATTTTGACATCACAGATGAATTTTAAAAAGTAAAAAGTGGGGCTGGAGTGGTGGCACAGCGGTAGGGCATTTGCATTTGTATGCAGCTGACCTAGGACGGACCGTGGTTTGATCCACCATCTCCACCTCAGGCATCCAATATGGTCCCCCAAGCCAGGGACGATTTCTGAGCTCATAGCCAGGAGTAACTCCTGAGCATCACCGTGTGTGTGCCTAGATTCTACCAGAGATTTAACTCATACAAGTTGCAGTTTGAGATGCTGGAGAGTTAGCACAGCAGGCAGGGTGCTTGTCTTGTAAGTACCCAACCCTACTTTGACTTCTGGAACTCCATATGGTCTCCAGAGCCTCCTGAGAGTGATTACCTGAGTACATAACCAGTAGTAAGTCTTTAGCATTGAAACTGTCATCCACAAATATAGGAAGTGATAGCTTGAGCATAGGATTTTTTGAAACTTATTAGACAGATAGTAAATGTAACCCCTTTGTAGACAAATTCCAATTCTGATGCCCTTTCATGTGTTTTTACTTTACTGTTTCTTTATATTTCACATATCATAGCTATCTTTTTTGATTATGAAGAAGGTGATGATTATTCACATATAGATGCTCACCTGAAAATTCACATAATTGTAAATCAATGATAAATTGATTAAAATGTCAAAGACTACATATATCTACAGATATATACATTAAAAATCACTAGCATGAATAATTCTATGCATTTTAAATTTTATGTGAAATAAATACTACAAATACAATTTAGTGTGAATGAAAATTATATAAAAAATTCGAAGCAAAGTCAGGAAGGTTTATCAAAATATTAAAATATGTTTTACTCTAAAAAGAAAATGATTTTATGATAATGAAAATATGCTATAGAGTGCTTAAGTATCTACATAAGTAAGAAAAAAGTCTAGATTTAAAAATCTAAAAAATTCTGTAGACAATATTATCCAAATAGATAAACAGTCATATGAACATTAAGTATAAATAAAAATATGATCAAACTTATGCACCAAATCCAAAGCCAACGACAATAGAATTGATAACCAATTTACAACATACTAGACACAGATAATACTGCCTATACTAGCAGCCTGGGGTGGTGAAAGAGGGGGATATGGGATCATGCTGGGAACAGGGGTGGAGGGAGGACAACATTGGTGGTGGGTACGCCCCTGATTCAATATCACTATGTACCTAAAATATTACAGTGAGAGTTGTAATCCAATTTGATTAAAATAAAAAAAAATGTAGGAGATTCAGCCACCCGGAGCCAGGCCAGCTGAGGAGGATCAGATCCAGTTGGCTGAGCACTGGGGGACAGAAGTAGCATTTTAGCTTTGTGGAACTCTCCTTGAGCTTAAGGCTAAAGACTCTCTAGTTCGTGCCTTGAGACTCCTAGATCCTTGGCCCAAAGAGGTCCCAAATTGCCTCAGTCTCAAGGGAAATAAGAGCCACAAAGTTGGGCAGTTACTGGGTGGGGGTGGGAAAATCTTCTCATGTTTGGACCCCCCAAATACCCCAAGTAACCTCAATTCCTCTCATCTTCAGGTACCCCCATGTAAAAAAAAGAACATGTAAAATAAATAAATAAGTAAAATAATCAGGGCCTTTATAAAAATAAAATATTTTAAAAGCAGAGCTGCAGAAAATGTTTAACATTTCTATGTTAAGTAATGTAGTTTTGTTGATTTGTGACCAATCAACTATGAAATCATTTAAGTGGGTCTAATCACAGTTGCTGTGTAGAACCAGTAATCTAACAGAGGTAACCGAGTCATTTAATTCAAATCACTAAGTCTCTGGCCTACTTATTTATTTAAAAAATCATTTAGTGCAAGTTATTTTTAGAAGAGATCAATTTTAATTTATTCCCTTTACCTCTCGAGCACACAGTTGGTAATTCCTCCAACAAGAATTTAGTGGTTTTCTACTAAATTGGGGTAAAAATCAGGGTGGTAAAGGGGTTCAGTTATACTTCCACACAAGTTGTCTAAATTGTCTTAATCTGCACACCAATTTTCTCTGTGGCCCCCTAAGGAAGGAATTTGTTGATTTTGGCAGTGTTTACCTTTGCTACAAACAAATTGAACATTTTCCAGATTGCCTGACTTAAACACACACACACACACACACACACACACACACACACACACACACACACACACACACACACACACACACGAATGGAGAAATTGCCTGTAGATTGAGAATCTCCTTACTTTATGTGTCTCTCCTCAACCATGCTTCCCATATATGAAGAAAATTTTGTATTCCTATAGTGGATTGAGTTATTTAGTATCTGTGCCAATGGTCTGAAATTTCCTTGAACTAAGGTCTTTTTGGTAAGAAATGTAGATTTTTATTTTTTATTTTTTGCTTTATATTGCTTATCTCTTTTAATAGCTAAGATCATCATCTAATTTTCTTCTCTGTTATATCCAGCTATCCCTTTACACATCTTAGACCCAAACCTCTTTAACAAATGCCAGCAGCAGTACACTAGAAGGAATTTTCTTCTGTAAGTAATGTAGATTTTTATTTTTTTTGGCTTTATAATGCTTATCTTTTTTGATAGCTAAGATCATCATCTAATTTTCTTCTCTCAGTTACATCCAGCTATCCCTTTACAAATCTTAGACTCAAACCTATTAAACAAATGCCAGCAACAGTATACTAGAAGGAATCTTCATCTGTAGGCACTAAAAGGTTGCTGGTGTTTTCTTTGTGCCTTGTACAAAGATATTATAAATTTCCCTATCTCTTTCTTTTCTCTACAAATGTTTTCAGGTTTAGTTGAATATTCTCTTGCTTCTGTGAATCACGTACCAGTAGAATTGTAATTTTGTTTAACAAAATCATCCAGACATGGACAATATAATTTATGTTTATATCCCCTTGGCATATTTCAATGTTGTCTCTGATTAATTAAAATTTTTAATCAATAAATTATTTTATCCAGAAATAATTTCATGGCTTTTAGTGTTTAGAAAAAAAAAAACAAAAAAATAGAAGTAAAGTGATTATTCAGTGGGCTAAGCATATGCTTTGCATGCACAAGCCTGGGTTCCATTGCCAGCAATGTCTGATCCCTGAATTATCACTGGGAATGACCCCAGAAAAAGCATCCCCTGAACACAACTTGGGGGTAAAGCCTAAAAACAAATAAAAACCCAAACCCAAAATTTGTTCCACAGTAATGCTTTGCAATCTTGAGATCTGGATTCAATCCTCAGCAAAGCATATTATTATTATGAATGGTCAGATTCTCAGCGACCACTTACTTCCACAATTTCCTTTTGCCCTGTGCCTGTCATTTTGTAGATCTCTTCCTTAGAGCCTCTGCTGCTACTATGCTGGAATGATACTGTTTAGACTTCAATGTGTGGGGTCTGCAGGCACCTTGTCATGTGCAGGCTTTGTTCATGGTTCTCTGCCTAGGTAATCACTCCTGAAAGTGCACAGGGGACCATATGTAGTGCAGACAATCAAGCTCCACAAAGGTTTCTTGCAAGTCAAGTACCCCATGACTGTACTACCTCTTCAGTTCTATTTTATATTTCTTGTTTCCTTTTTCTCCATTGTTTATTTTCTTCAAGTTTAGACTGTTTCATTAAATATTGCTTACAGTTAAATTTAACTTTAAGGCAATTTCAGAAAAACAATACATTTTCAGATTTCCCCCTCTTTTTAAAAAAAAAAAAATCATTGTTCTTTCTCATTCTGTACTGGAATAGCTACTTCCTTTCTTTTCCACATGTCTTTACTGTTGGATGACTTCCCATCCATCTTTAATGTCTCCTCTTTGCTCAGAAAAGCCATTAACAATGGGGGTTTCTGTTCAGTTTGGTGTACTGTAGCCTTCCAGATGAGGTCCTGGCAATACTTTGTTTCTGTTCCCTAGATGAGATTGATTACAATGGGAAGAAGGTGACTGGTTCGTCATTTACTACCAGAGACATTCTGAAAGATTGGAATTAAACCTATAACACTCTGATTTAATATTCTAGAATGAGCCTGAATCTTGGCCAAACTCACCAATTATTTGGCTTAAATACATAAACTTGAGCTGAATTTAGCTTTGCACTCCTCCTATCCCAAGAGTCCTGGAGTAGAAATCTCTTTGAGGGTGAAAACCAGAGACCATTTGTGGTCAGGAGTGAATAGAGTTTCTTTTTATGGTTCGTGGTAAAGAGCAAGGGTTGACAGTGGGGGAAATGGAAGATATAGATTCTTTCATCCCGTCAACTTTCACAGAACTCCAGATTTTCTTCTTAAAGCTTGCTGTTCTATCTTAAAAACAAAACAAAACAAAACAAAACAAAAACACCTTTATTTTAGTCTCGTAATTATTGTTGATTCCTGGCTAAACTTTTACTTTGCTCAGATTTTTATTTGGCTATTTTTCCCCAAATGGTACTTTGATAGGGGATTGAGCTTTTTGCTTTGGTTTGATGATATATGCCCAAGTATCAACAGATCACAATAAAAATCATGGTTTCTTTATCACTCAATTAATTTCCCTAAAACTTCACAGTGGCCCTAACTTACATGTACTTAGGTAACTTAAAATTTTGTATCCATCCTCAGGTCTCAATACCTGACATCAAATGCTGTCAAACTGTCTTCTACAATACTTTTTTTTTTCTCCCATGAAAAATGTATTCTGATGTCTCTCCCTGTCAAAGGGGTTGTCTCAGAAGGCACATATCATGTCTGTGAAAACTCAGCGGGTCCGCCCTCTCGCTGGTTCATGTCTCACTACACAACTATTTGCTGCCAAATAAGTCAGCAGGGACATTCTGGCAGCTTGAAAGTGATATTTATGTGAAAGATACTAGAGCTTCCCAGACACAATTAAATCAAACCAGGAACCATATTAGACAATGCTGCCAAATACTTATTAGAGTAAAGTAATCTAGGTCACTGTTCATTTTATTTTCACTGTTTTGGTAAAATCTGATTTAAGACAAAGGTTTAAAATAAATTCCCTTCTCTCCCTTCCCCTATCTTTATCACTTTATTTTAACAAAAGGGTATCGATGTATGATAAATAAGATTAATAAGATGATTTTTAGTTCAAATATCCTAAAAAGAAAATTATCCTAAATTATCATTATTACTAGTACAAAATATTGTTTTTCTTCTTTTGGGTTGCTACCTTCAATTTTTATTGGATGTTTAAAATGCAACTTAATTTGAATATTAATCTTATATTGAGGAAACTTCTTAAAATTTATTATTACTTTGCACAACTCTATCTGTATTGTGAAGTCCATCACTTGATCTTAGCCAAAAGGCCGAAAAGCGATGTGAAGTCCTTCAAACAGACAAATATGCTCAAGTGAAGATTAAAAGAAGTTTTGTGCAGGGGCCGGAGAGATAGAGCATGGTAGGGTGTTTGCCTTGCACACGGCTAACCTAGGAAGGGCCACGGTTTGATCCCAGGCATCCCAGGTCGTCCCCCAAGTCAGGAGCGATTTTTGAGCACAAAGCCAGGAGTAACCCCTGAGCATCATTGGGTGTGGCCCAAAAACCAAAAACCAAAAAAAAAAAAAAAA
>PVKC010047847.1:0-10976 GCA_004027635.1 Crocidura indochinensis | reverse complement strand
CAAACAAACAAACAAACAAACAAACAAAAATCAAACCAAAGAGATGCTATATACAATTAGTTGTCCCAGACTTGACCCTCAGCACCCCATGGATTCCCCCACCTATCTCCTACCACCCTGGGTAGGAGCACTTGAGCACCTCCAGTTGTGACCAATATACAAAATGGAAGAAAAAAAGGCAAAAGTCCAAACAACAACAACAACAACAAAACACCCTTTTACTGAATCCACAAAACTTAAGTCAAGGATACAAAGGGCCTGTGTGGTTGGCAGAACAATGTGGGTTGACATGTCAAGACAGAAGCCTGACTTAAGTCAGAAATGCACCACCTCTGTGCTCTACCCAAAAATAGAGAACTTGGGGCTAGAGTGATAGCACAGCAGGTAGGGTATTTGCCTTGCAAGCAGCTGACCCAGGTTCAATCAAGCCTGCCAGGAGTTATTTCTGAGTGCAGAACAAGAAGTAACCCCTGAGCACCGCCAGGTGTGACCCTAAAACAAAAACAAAATAGAAAAAAGAAATAGGGAACTTCAGGTCGGAGCAATAGCACAGCAGTAGGGTATTTGCCTTGCACATAGCCACCCCCTGATGGACCCCCGTTCAATTCTTGGCATCCCATATGGTCCCCCATCCTGCCAGAAGTGATTTCTGAGCACAGAGCCGGGAGTAATCCCTGAGTGCCACTGGGTGTGACAAGACAAGACAAGAAAAAGGAAGAAGGAAGGAAGGAAGGAAGGAAGGAAGGAAGGAAGGAAGGAAGGAAGGAAGGAAGGAAGGAAGGAAGGAAGAAGGAAGGAAGGAAGGAAGGAGAAAGAAAGAAAGAAAGAAAGAAAGAAAGAAAGAAAGAAAGAAAGAAAGAAAGAAAGAAAGAAAGAAAGAAAGAAAGAAAGAAAGAAAGAAAGAAAGAAAGAAAGAAGAAAAGAGAGAGAGAGAGAGAGAACTTGGGCAGTGTCCATAAATTAGAGCCAACGGGCCCCTGGGACAGCTTCCACATCCCCATCACATGGACCTATTTTTTCCCCTTTCCTCCTACACCTGCCTGTCTTCCAACTTCCTATTGCATCTTTCTTTTTAGCTTTCGCGCTTTTCCCCCTCCTCTCTCCCTGCCTAAGCATGTTCTTCCTCTGAGGTTGCAAGCCAGAGTCTCTGCTTAATTGCACTGAATTAGTAATCCAGCGCTCAGCCAGGCAAGGAAGGTGCACAGTTCGTTCCTCTTTCCCTCACCACGTCAGCCGGCGGAAAGGGAGCTTGTCACTTGGCCCTGCCAAAAGAAGGCTCAACACCGGCAAGTTTGGGAGCTGAAAAATCCTTGAGCAGAATCTACAGCATCCTGAATATCCGCCTTCTCTGGGCCGGTGCATCCGTGTTCATGATCACAGCCAGCAGAATTCCTACGATGGCCCTGCTGTGGGGGCCGATTTACATTCTGGCTGGCACTTCTCTAGGAAAACTGTTTCTTAGAATCTAACAGGGGCTGGGGCCAGAGCGGTGGCACAGTGGCAAGGCATCTGCCTTGCCCACAGTAGCCTAGGATGGACTTCGGTTTAATCCCCCTGCATCCCATATGGTCCCCCAAGCCAGGAGCAATTTCTGAGTGCATAGCCAGGAATAACCCCTGAGTGTCATTGGGTGTGGCCTAAAAAAAAATCTAACAGGGGCTTCCTAACAGGGCTGGAGTGATAGCAGAGTGGTATTGCGTTTGCTTTGCACGTAGCCAGTCCTGAACAGACCCAGGTTGGATTCCCCACATCCCATATGGTCCCCCAAGCTGACAGGAGCAATTTCTGAGTGCAGAGCCAGAAATAACCCCTGAGCACTGTCAGGTATGCCCCCACCCCAAATAACAAAGAAATCTGCCTAAAATGGATTGATGCAATAGTACAGCTGGTAGGTGTCTGCTTTGCACAGGGCAAACCCGGGTTCAATTCCCAGCTTCCCACATGGTTCCCAAAGCCCCGCCAGGAGTAATTCCTGAGCTCAGATTGAGGAGTAAGCTCTGTGCACTGCTGGGCATGACCCATAAACGAAAGAGTTAATAACTTTTGTTTGTTTTTTTTTTGCAGAGCCAGAGTGATAGTAGAACTCGGAAGAGTGTTTGCCTTGCACACTGCTGACCCAGGTTCAATCCCTGACATCCCGTATGGTCTCCCAATCCCCACCAGGATTGGGAGTGCAGAGGCAGGAGTAATCTATAAGCATCACCAGGTGTGGCCCAAAATCTAAAAAATAATTAAAAAAAAAAGGGTAAGGAAGAAATCCACTTAGCAACCCAAGAATTTCAAAATGTGTCTGTATAGGATGGGGGCCCAGCTCAGCAGAACATGTGAGGCCCTCAGTACTGGAAAGCTGATAAGATTCACTTTCTGTGGGACCACCTCCACTTTCTCTCCCTTTCTTGCAATAACCAGACATCACAAATCTGTCATGCACTGGGCTACAGTGCTCCTGAAGGGCTATTCGCTTTAGGGTGCTTGCATGTACCTGGCTGTGTGCCAACCCATGCTGAGACCATGTTTGGGCATGTGAGCAGCATTGTGGGATAGAGCTATGGCCTCTGCTTGCAAGGCAGGTGCTTTTAGTTACACTGAGCCAGCCCCTGAGGCCTCTGACAGCGATTTTGCAGAAAACAGTGACATTCCATTATTCTATATTGTGAAGATTTTTTAGGCCACTAGTTTCTCAACAAAGAGAATTTTCTATTAAAATGTAAATCTTCCCTTTTCCCAGTACAGGTAGGTGGTATAGAAAGGAAGCAAGAAAATAAATAAAAAATTTAACTTCAGGGCCAGAGCGGTAGTATAATGGGGAGGGTGTTTACTTTGCATATACGGCCCACCAGGGTTTGATCCCTGGTACCCCATATGGTTCCTGAGTACCACCAGGAGGGATCCCTGAGGGAAGAGCCCAGAGTAAGCCCTGAACATCACCAAGTGTAGGTCCCCCCAATAAAAGAAATTTAACTTTGAGCTAATGGGACTGGAGGTATAGTATAGTGGGTAAGGTATTGTGTATGTAAACATTTCTTGGGATTATTACGTTACTGGCCCTACCCTGATCTCTGATTGTGCCCTACCCTAGGGTGTGACCTGGCATTCTGCCCCAACCCTAGGGTGGTACTTGATTCTGCTTCTACCATTGGATGGTACCTGACTCTGGGGAATAAAAAGCAAGTATCTGGGGCCCGGGAGATAGCATGGAGGTAAGGCGTTTGCCTTTCATGCAAAAGGTCATCGGTTCGAATCCCGGTGCCCCATATGGTCCCCCATGCCTGCCAGGAGCAATTTCTGAGCATGGAGCCAGGAGTAACCCCTGAGCACTGCTGGGTGTGACCCAAAAACAAAAACAAAATAAAAATAAAAAATAAAATAAAAGCAAGTATCTGTGGAAGGTGGGAGGCTTTTTTCTTCCTGGCCTATTCCTAGGCCTTTGGGGGCTTCGGCCTCTTTATGGAATAAAGAGCTGTTTTCTTCGGAAGCCTGGCTGCCTGTTGGCTTTCTTCCCACCGCATTCACCTCAGAACCGCTGGTTGAGCAGGGTGGCAGACGCGTGCTCCGAGCTGGAGAGGAAAGACCTCATTCTCCATCACTCCATCAGTCAACCTCTTCAGGGGCTGGCTTGCAACATAAGGCACTAGCCTTGCTTGTGAATGTTGCCCCAGAAACCTTGGTTTTACTCTCTGTGGAACTGTCTATGGTCCCCTGAGCATTAAAATCGATACTAGGGAAGGGAAGTAGAAAGTGGAGAGATAATAGAGCAGGTAGAGCAAATGATGCCAACCTCAGTTCTATTCATCACATCCTATAGGGTCCCCCGAATGCCCCCAGTAGTAATTTCTTTTTTTTTTCTTTTTGGTTTTTGGGTCACACCCGGCAGCACTCAGGAGTTACTCTGGCTCTGCACTCAGAAATCACTCCATCACTCCTGCAGGCATGGGGGACCATATGGGATGCTGAGATTTGAACCACCATTCATACTGGATCAACTGCGTGCAAGGCAAACGCTGAAGTGCTGTGCTATTTCTCTGCCCCCACCCCGTAGTAATTTCTGAGTACAGAGGCAGAAGTAACCTCTGAGCATTGCTGGGTGTGACCCCCACAAAATCAAGTCCCTGCAGGAGGGAAGTGACATATAGTACAGGGTGAGTAGGACACGTGTTTTTCTCAAGGCTGACGCAGATTCAATCTCCGGTACCCCATAGTCCCCTGATCTCTCCAGGAAAGATTCCTGAGCACAGAGCCGAGAGTAAGCTCTCAGCACTGCCGGATGTGGCTCAAAAACAAAAACAAAAAAATCTATAAAAAGAGGCCAGAGCAATAGCACAGCAGGTAGGGCATTTGTCTTGTACAAGACCGAACCAGATTCAATGTCCAGCATTCCATATGGTCCCTCTGAATCCACCAGGAGTGATTCCTGAGCGCTGCCAGGTGTGGCCCCCAAATCAAATCAAAAAAATACAAAAATTTCAAATCACTTTTTTTCTCCAAAAACTGCAATTAGGGACTGAAGCACTAGTACAGCAGGTAGAGCTAACCAAGGTTTGATCCCTGGTACTCCATATGGTTCCCTGAGCCCAGGAGTGATCCCTGAGCAAAAAGACAGGAGTAAACCCTGAGCTCAGCTGGGTACCATGCCTCCCAAAAAAAAAAGGTGCAATGATTACATATTAGGCTCATCTTAGTCCAGACTAAATCATTTAATCATTTTCAGCCCAAGTTCCTTGCAAATTGCCCAGAAAAAAAGCGCAAATGATCTCCAGAAAATGTTATGAGGTCTCCCAGGCCAGAGAAATAAGACACTTGTCTGGGTCCAGAGAGATAGCACAGCGACGCTTGCCTTGCAAGCAGCTGATCCAGGACCAAAGGTGGTTGGTTTGAATCCCAGTGTCCCATATGGTCCCCTGTGCCTGCCAGGAGCTATTTCTGAGCAGACAGCCAGGAGTAACCCCTGAGCACCACCAGGTGTGGCCCAAAAACCAAAAAAAAAAAAAAAAAAAAAAAAAAAAAAAAAAAAAAAAAAAAAAAAAAAAAGGCACTTGCCTTGCACACAACTGACTTGGGTTCCATCCACAGCCCCCATCCATGTGGTCCCCTGTGCCCCTCCAAGAGTGACCCCTGCATGTAGAGCTAGGAATAAGCCCTTTGCACAGCCAGAGTAACCAAAAAATGTTATCATGTTAAAAGCGTTATAAAAAATGTTATAAAGTTTTAGATAGAATAAAGATAGAATGAGTTTCTGAGTTTGAACAAAGGTAACTTTTATTTATTAGGGACCCTGCCAGGATACATCCACGTGATTGTAATAGCCAACATTTCCCTGGCTCTGATTTTTGAAAGAGTCAAAGCAATAAAAGAGATTTTAAAAGTTAACTCCATGGTACATTTGGGGAAGAGTAGTTGATTTAGGCCAAGCACAGCAGAAAAGGGAAGGGGCAGAGGTTGGAGCCAAAAGAAGTCTGACCAGGAGCACTTTGTTAAGACACTGGGGGAGAGGGGACGCAGAGACTCACCCCTAAAAGGATGGTCTTGACCCAAGGAGTTCAGAAAGAAATGCCACATGGCTCTTATATGAAACAACTTCCAATTGAATATAAGCTCATCTTAGTCCAGACTAGATCATTTGCCTTGCAAATTGTGCAGAAAAAGTACAAATGATCTCCAGAAAATGTTATAAGGTCTCACAAGATAAAGAAATAAGGCACTTGCCTTACACACATTTCACTTGGGTTTGATCCATAGCCCCCCATGTGGTCCCCTGTGTCTACCCAGAGAAGTTCCTGCACTAAAGAAAGGCAACTGGACCAGAGTGATAGCACAGCGTTAGGGTATTTGCCTTGCATGCTACCGACCCAGGACGGGCCTGGGTTTGATCCCTGGCATCCCAAATGATCCCCCAAGCCCGCAGCGATTCCTGAGTGCAGAGCCAGGAGTAACTCCTGAGTGCCACCAGGTATGACCCCAAAACAAAACAAAACAAAAAAGGCAGGAAGGGCCAAAGAGATAGCGTAGTTTGAGGGAGGGCATTTTCCCTGCACATGATCAACCTAGATACAATCCCCAGATCCTCATGTGGTCCCCTGAACCTGCCAGGAGTAATTCCTGAACATGGCCAGGTATAGTCAAAAAATAAATAAATAAAAAATTTAAATAAAGAAAGGCAGGACAGAAAGGGCTTTGGACCACAATGGGAAGAGAGCTTCTGATATTGGGACATTTTCAGCATGGCCCCAAAGGTAGGAAGAATTGTGACAGAAGGGGTTAGTAGCAGAAGAGTGCAATGGATGGAGGCCAGTGACAGGAAGAGCAGGGAAGGAACTTAGAAGATGAGCATTTCACTTCCACCACAGAGCAAGAAATGCAGAAAAGCCTCCTCAGACAGGCTGCTCTTGGTGCCCCCGATGTCTGAAGAACCCAGAACTTAGTCTGACGTCAGTAGCCCTCTTGGTGGGGCTGATTTTTCATTGCCTACTACCTCTGAACCATGAGTTGGCAAACTTTACAAAGAACCAGATGGTAAATATTTTAGGCTTCACAGACCATATGATCTCAGTCACAACTACTCTACTCTATATTGTGGCATGAAAGCAACCACAGACATCATGAAAGTGAATGAAAGGCACTGTGTCACAATAAAACTTTATTTACAGGGGGCCAGAGTGGTAATACAGCAGGTAAGGCCTTGCATATAGTCAACCTGAACTCAATCCCTGGCATCCCATATATCCCCCAAGTAACTGCTAAGAGTGATTTCTGGGTGCAGGTCCAAGAGTAACTACTGAGCTTCATGCGTTTGTGGTTCCCAAACAAAACAAAATAAAAATCCTTTACTTACAAAAACTGGTTGGGTTGGCCCTTGAAATAGAATATGCAGACACCTGCTCTCAATTGCACCAGAAGTGGGAGTGGAATTTTCTAACAAACCTGATGTGGCAGGCACAACTTGATTATTTTTTTAAATGGTGACATTAATAAGATGAACAGAACTGTAAAATTGGGTAAAGATTCTCAGCCTAACAGATACTACATTAGGTAAGGTAGCCTTGAATGCAGAAGGCATAAAATTGATCCCTGCAGGGGCCAGAGGGGTGGCGTAAGCAGTAGGGCATTTGCTTTGCATGCTCTAACCTAGGATGGACCGTGGTTAGATCCCCCAGCATTTCATATGGTTCCCCCAAGCTGGGAACGATTTCTGAGCACATAGCCAGGAGTAACCCCTGAGCATCACCAGCTGTGGCCCAAAAAGAAAAAAAAATAAATAAAAATAATTATTCCCCACAATCACACAGGGTTCCCAGAAGTGATCCCTGAGCACTACCAGATATGACCCCCTAAAAGCAAAAAATAATAAAAAAAATTGGGCAAAGGTTCTTTATAGTCTTCTATTCTTTGGACATTGAAGCCACACCTGATGGTGCTCAGGGAACCATGAAGTGCTACCAATTGAACTCGAATCTCTCACATGCAAATCACAGCCATTTGAGCTGTCTTTCTGGCCAAGATGCTTTATATTCTATAAAGAAAAAAAAAACTAAGTTTATTCTATTGGAAATAAAAACCCATCCAAAGCTTTTTGAAGCATCTTTATCTTGGAGAGTCACCAGCATCTTGACCTTAATGGCCACTTTCCCTCTCTTGCTCACTCATCTGCTCTCTCCTCTTCCCACGTCTATAAATAAAACTATTTTACTTCAAGGGCTGGAGCCATAATACAATAGGCAATACACTTTCCATGCATGTGATTGACCCAGGTTCCATTCCTGGCACTCCATATAGTCCCCGGATTCCTGCCAGGAGTGATCTTGAATATTGTAGGAGTAAGCCCTGAGCACTGCTGGGTGTGACCGCAAAACAAAATGAACTTTTTTTTTTTTTTTTTTGGGTCACATCCGGCAGTGCTCAGGAGTTACTTCTGGCTCTATGCTCAGAAATCGCCCATAGTAGGCATAGGGGACTATATGGGGTGCCGGGATTTGAACCATTGTCCTTCTGCATGGAAGGCAAACGCCTTACCTCAATGCTATCTCTCCAGCCCCCCCAAAATGAACTATTTTAATTCACTTGGAAAAATAAAGATTTCTTGGTAGGCCAGAAAGATAAGACAAGCAAGTAAGGTGGTAGGGTGCTTACCTTGCACACAGCCAACCTGGGTTCAATGACCAGAGTTCCATATGGTCCCCTAAGCATCACCAAAAGTGATTCCTGAGTGCAGAGCCAGGAGTAGACCCTGAACACTGCTGAGTGTGTCCCACACAGACAAAGAATAGGTTTCTCAAGTTAAATTTATTAAGATATAATAGGAGTAAATTTTTCGTTCTTAACATATATTAAATAGTACCTTTTATGTTTTGGGAAGGAGTTTTTTGGGGAGGTACTGAATATGAAACTCAGGATGGTCAGATACCAAGCAAGCACCCTACCCACTATACTATCTTATACTATCTTTTCAGTCTCTTCCTGCATTTCTGGGTTTTTTTGTTTGTTTGTTTGTTTTTGTTTTGGGGCCACACCCAGCCATGCTCAGGGGTTACTCCTGGCTGTCTGCTCAGAAATAGCTCCTGGCAGGCATGGGGGACCATATGGGACATGGGGATTCAAACAAACCACCTTTGGTCCTGGATCGGCTGCTTGCAAGGCAAACAACGCTGTGCTATCTCTCCGGGCCCTCTTCCTGCATTTCTGAAAGTAACATAATGAAGGTTCTAGCTACACTGCCTGCCTCCTCCCCAACACTTAGTACTGTCCATTTCCACAAAAGTGTGGAAGATTCTGCATAAAACCATTGGGGGAATAAAAATACAGGGCTTTAAAGATAAACTGGCTGAAAAAAAGACTGATAGGAACTGGGCCAAATGGCCCTAGATATTATCTAATGGGAAAAAAAGTTAAAAAGAAAAGTTGGAAACAATATAGAAGGGATCACCACCCCATTCTATTTCTGTGTGGCTTTAAGTTTAAACTCTTCCATGATTATTTTTTTTAAAGCACCTTACAAAGTGCTTTTTCTGTCAATACTAAAAATATTCAGTCATTCTATAGATGAGCTAATAGATCACACTTGGGGGCTTTATTTAAAGAACATTTAAGTTTAATTCCCACTTTGGGCTTATTATAGTCATGGGGAGTGTTGGCTAAAAATACAAATTCTTTCTCTGCTCTGAAATATTGAATCAGGTCACACTACTAAATCATTCTCCTCAACTGACATTTTGGGAAACTGGATTCTCTTTCTGAATGGTCTGACCCCCCCAGTTGTGGTTGTTTACTGGAAAAGAAGAAACCGGAAGTTGAGTATTCGGGTGCCATTTTAGTCTTCTGTAACCATGTACACAAGTAAGTGAGTGACCAAACACCAAGGCAATTCACTTCTCCCCTCAGATCCTCATGTAACCAACTACTCCATTAGACTTGCTCCAAACCCTGCTAAGAGAACACTGCAAAGGGTTGGATCGATAGTATGGTGGGCAGGGCACTTGCCTTTGTACCTGACCCAGGTTCAATCCCCAGCATCCCACATGGTCCCCAGAGCACCACCAGGAGTAATTCCTGAGTACAGTGCAAAAATTTTGCCCTGAATGCTGCCAGCTATGGCTAAAAAAAAAGTATCTAAAAAAATAAAAAATAAATAATAAGAGAATACTGGAAGACAAAAAGTGCTATTGCTTTAATGAGTACATAAATACCTATTTACTCTGAACAGAACGCTTCATCACCTCGGCTAAGATCTGTTTAAATCTTCACACTAATATTTACAACTTGAAAGTGCTACTAATTGCATACTGGGTTCTCCAGCGATTGGTCCTGGCTGGCTGAAAAGAATTCTTGCAGATAAAAATGGCAGCAGCCTCAAAGGCAAATTTCACTTGCAAATATTACTCCTAGCCTTTAGGTAATGACTCTTTTTCAAAGAGACACTCAACAAATGAGTTTTTTTTTTAATGTCTTTTCTAAATATAACTCTTCTACTCTATCCTCCTCAGCACAGTCCCTAAAGAAGGGACATTCATACACGGGGAGAGACAAATGTATGCAAGTAAGTTCTCAGCAACGGTGAGAAAGAAAATCTGCAAACAACCCAGCATTCATGGATCCAAGAATGGATAAATCCATCATGGCCACTTACACACAGTTTTCAATGCAGCCATGAGTTAATGGATGTTTTAATCTCAGGGTCAAAACAGTTCGAAAGAGCAAGCAATGCAATGAAGATCAGTGCAGGGGGGAATTGTTTCTTTTAAACTGGTACTAAGATAGGCTGAAGTAATAATACAGTGAGTAGCCTGCTTGCCTTGCTCGTGGCTGACCCAAGATCAATCCCCAACATTCTATGTGGTCCCCTGAATACCACCAGGAGAGATTCCTTGGAGGAAGAGGGAGATGGGAGGGCACTGACAGTGGGAATGTTGCACTGGTGAAGGGGGGTGCTCTTTTTATGACTAAAAGCTAACTACAAACATGTATGTAATCATGTTGTTTAAATAAAGATATTATTTAAAAAAAAAAAAGGAGTGATTCCTAAGTGCAGAGCCAGAGCAACCCCTGAGCACTGTCAGGTGTGACTCCTTTCCCCAAAATAATAATAATAAAGAGTGAAAACTAGTATTTACACTAAAGTTTTTACACAATTGTCCTGATAGCCAAGGAGTGAAAAACCACCCAAATGTTTATCAATGGTTGTTTATCAAAGATCATCAAAATTTGATCTGCCCATGTAAGATTCCCTAAACATTCTCTGAAAGTCTAGATGAAGGAGTCGCACTAACCACATAAAATAAACTTGAATTATTTTTATTTACTAAGCTGGACAGTGCATAGGTTAATGCTCAATATCTGGGCAATGGGGCAGGAGAGATAGCACAGCAGTAGGATGTTTGTCTTGCACGTAGCCAACACAGGACAGACCCTGGTTCGATTCCCAGCATCCCATATGGTCCTCCAAGCCGGCCAGGAGCGATTTCTGAACGACTAGCTGGGAATAACTC
>PVKC010047846.1:0-10983 GCA_004027635.1 Crocidura indochinensis | reverse complement strand
AATTTAGCTCTCAAGTAATTAGGCTTTATAATACATTTGGGTCCTTAAGTTTGAATAGGTTCAGCATGGTAGATTAGTGCATGCTAGATTCATCTCACCAAAATATTGGAATCCTTCCATGCTGGCACCAAGTTAAAAAAAATTAAATGATGATAAACTTAGAATTTTAATAGACTGTAATTAATCTTCTGTATTTTTTCTAAATGTGGATCTAATGTATCTGCTTTCCATCTTAATTATAATATTGGTTACAACAGTGTAATTTGTCATGTAGAACAGCTTTTATATTGCACTAAACTCAAAGCTGTACAGTTGTTTGCTGATTTTTGAATACTTGACAGATATTAAATTCTCTACAAAGTTGTGCTATAGCCTTCTATTCTTGAAAATCTAAAGAATGTGCTGTCCTTTGAATTCAACAAAGTCTCATACTCTCTTATCCATTTATAATCTCATTTATTCCTGTTTCCAAGGATAAAACTGGGGGAAAGAATATAAGGCATCATTCTCTTGGGCTTGCTTTTTCAATACATTTGAAGGACATATCTGTTTTTTTTTTCCTGAGTCAAATAAAAAGTCAAGTCTTTCAGATGGACTCACTGATCACATTCACACACTTTGAATCAACCTTTGATCTCACAGGAGACAGCTGTTCCATCTAATACTAGAATTCTTTGCCAGTTTTTTGCACCTTAACCAATTGAGGCCAGCATCTGTGTTTTTGTGAGAACATTGTGCAAATTAACCCAGGCTTCTGAGACTAATTAAGGCCGCACAAATCCTCAATACTGTCCTCCATAATTTCATTTACTTGTTCCAAATTATCTTTTATTTAATTATAATGTTCATACCATTTGCTAGGAAGTAAGTGAACTATAGTGCCCATTTATATATTAACTCATAAGGTCAAATGTATAATTTAGTCAATGTAGTAGTGAGTTTATAATTTAATCAATGCAGTGGTAAATACAATACAAATATAACATTGGCAACAAAATTAAAGTTATTAACAAATGGTAGATACAATTGGGCAAGGCAGTGGGAATGAGGTAAATTTCTTCAAGTCATATTAAATCTTTTATTTTTCCTCTTTTTTAATTTTTTGGGAGACACACCTGGTGACACTCAGGGGTTACTCCTGGCTATGTGCTCAGAAATAACTCCTGATTTGGGGGACCATATGGGATGTTGGGGATCAAACTGAAGTCGGTCCTGGGTCAGTGCATGGAAAGCATGAGCCTTATTGTTAGGCTACTGCTCAGACCCCAAGACATATTTAATATTATAAGTAAATGCAGTGTAGAAGTTGGGCAGGAAAACAAGTGAGCTGGCAGCAAAAACTTCTTTCCACACCGAGTATCTCTACAGTGTGTTGAGGGTTTTACCATTGGACTTACATTTTTCTCTAAAAAGTCTGGCCTCCAATCTATTTTTTTATTATTTTTTATTTTTTTAAATAAAAGTTTATTTAAGCACTATGATTGCAAGCACATTTGTAGGTGGGTTTCAATCACAAACAGAATACGCCCCCCCCCCCATCACCAGTGCAACATTCCCACCACCAATACTCTCCTCCAACCAACTTGTATTTGTGGCAGGCATTCTACTTCTCTCATTCTTTAACATTGTCCTGCTAGTTGTTAGTGTAGTTATTTTCCTAACAGCGTTCACCACTCTGTGTGGTGAGCTTCAAATTGTGAGCTGGTCCTTCTGGGGCCCTTCCAGCCCTTAACTCTATTGTCTCTAGGTCTTATTACAATAATGTCATTAATTTTCCTTAAAACCCATAGATGAGTAAGACTATTCTTTGTCTCTCTCCCTCTGACTTATTTCACTAAATCATAATAGATTCCATGTACAATATTTTCTGGCATATTAGATGACTTTTGAAGGAAAAAAAAAAGTCAACTGAAAATCGGGGGTGGTCTTATAGGCCAAATATATCCCGAAAAACATTTCGATATGCTGCTAAATGAAAATCGTCTGGATATTGCCACGAAACCAATTTTTGAACTCGATCCTGCACCAATCATTGTAAGCTGATAGGATCACCTCTCTAACTCAGCCAATCCAAGCAGGTTTTTTATGCATGCAAATTAGACAATATTCTGTAGTGAATCTACACTGTCAAAAGTCTGCTCAGATTGGCCAAAGTCAGAGAGGAAGTCTATGACAGTAGAACCTTTGCACCTTTGCTTGTTGTGATTGGCTCACTGTGGTGCATACAGTTGCAGCACAGGAACGTTCTATTTTATACGGTGAATATAGGCCTAAACCTATGTTTTAACTGTAAAATTTACTGTAAAATTTAACTGTAAAATTAGGGGGGTCGTCTTGTACGTCCAAAAATACGGTACATCCACGTATAGGGAAATTTCATGACTTCATCTCTCCCAAAAGCTGTAAAATATTTCATTGTGTATATGTAACACAGTTTTTTTTGCCATTCATCTGTTGAAGAGCATCTTGGTTTCTGTTGTATGTCAGAAGCATGGCTTCCAATATTTGACTGAAAACAAGGAAAACACTTGTTTCAATGTTTCTGTCTAAGATTCTGTGTGTTGGGAACCATGTAAACAGGCAATATTTTATTTGATATGTCACACAAATTATTAGTGCAAATATTTTGATTTTTATCAATACTACATTTTGTGCACTAACTATTGTTATAGTCTAGCATTATGATTTATGTTTAACTATTCTTGAAGTATGGAAAGAAAAATAATACATAGAGTTCACATTTATTTTGATGATTTGAATGAGAATTTTAAAAAGTGATAGCCAAGTTTGTGTACTTCATAATTAGAATAACATTAACCATTGAGAATACATCTTTGAGCAATATTTAATAAACATTTTTATTACTTAAGTCCCTGTATATTATAATGTATGATTAAAATTAGTCCAGAACATAAAACGTTGTATAAAGACATAGAATGTAGAATACATTTTTCTTAGTGATTTGGGTTGTATGTTTTAAAATTAAGTAATACTTTTATATATGTATACATACATATATAAATATATGTATATATATGTAAAATATATATATATATATATATATATGTTCTTAGATCACACCCGGCAGTGCTCAGGGGTTACTTCTGTCTCTATGCTCAGAAATTGCTCCTGGCAGACTTGGGGGACCATATGGGATGCCGGGATTCAAACCATCAACCTTCTGCATGCCTTACCTCCATGCTCTCTCTCAGACCTCAAGTAATAATTTTAAAAATAATTGACATTTGTTTCTTTAAATTAAAAATAAGTAAAATTCAAATGTTGATATTCAAATAGTGAATGACTTTTAAAAACTCTCAAATATGGGGTCAGAGCCATATACAGTTGGTAGTGTACTGCCAGGTATGTAGCCAAACCAGGTTCAAACCCTGGCATCCCATATAGTCCCTGGATCTTGCTAGGAGTGATTTCTGAGAGCACAGCCATGGGTAAACCTTCTGTTTAGCTGGTAGTGACATAAAAATTTAAATAAACATATAAGTAAAACTTTTACATATACAAAAGTTATCCTTAGGAGTCACAGACAATTTCTGCTAAGCATTACAGTAATTAATTTTTAAATGTGGGGTCCATGTCAGCACAGTATATTTTGTTCATGATTTTTTTGATTCATTAGTTTTGGGTCTTACTACACCAACTCTCCTAAATGGGAAAACTCTAATATACAATCTCAACTTTGTTAAGATTATATACTAGATTTTAACAATATTCTGCTCTAACTTAGAGTTATCACTTTACTGGCAAAAATGGTGCTGAGAAGTGAAACTATGCAGGACTGATCTCATACTAAAGGAAGACTTTGTCTCTATCACTATTCTTTCTGAAAGACTGTATTTGCACTAAAGATTTCTAATTTAATTCTCATCCTTTACCCTTACTGCTGACATTTATTTTTAAGCATTATAGAATTAAATACTTTAAATATTTATAATTATTTTATATACTTTTTATTGCTACTAACACATTAGGACAAAATCTTTATAGATATCAGTATAAATTTAACAATACTGTATAATAGATTCAGAAGTACCGAAGTCACATTTTTTATTAGTTTTTACATGAAAAAAATATACAGTATTACATGCAAAATAGCTTACACTTTTACAAAGTACATGAGCATAAAAGTCAGGCCATTGAAAATTAGTTTTACTATTTTCAATACTATAAATACAATTATTAAAAATAGCATATTGCAGGGCCCAGGAGATAGCATGGAGGTAAGGCATTTACCTTTCATGCAAAAAGGTCATCGGTTCGAATCCCGGTGCCCCATATGGTCCCCGTGCCTGCCAGGAGCAATTTCTGAGCATGGATCCAGGAGTAACCCCTGAGCACTGCCGGATGTGACCCAAAAAAAACAAAAAAAAAAGCATATTGTTATTTATTGAGTTTAGGACATATCAACATGTCTTAATATTTTAATGATTATTTAAGTTGATTTATATTATGCTTTTTTTCTTTTTTCTCCTAACTAATAAAATGTTGAATTCCTATATTCTACTAAAGATAAAGTATATGTAATTTAGATATTTTTATTTAACTACAGCAAAGTATATTTAGCTTATAAATTATTTATTATTAAATGTATCTTCACAAAATTTATTATAGCTGATTGTAATTTATTCTGTTATACAAAATAATTCAATTTAAATATTTTTGGTAAGTTTTAGTATGAACATTGTTTACATAGCAGTAAAGACATACTTAAAATAAAGACTAAATACTTAATATGTTGAGTTAATTAATAACTGTCTTGAATGTCAACATAATATACTAGATTAATAGTATAACAAAGAAATGAGGTATAACATTGCGTTCTTTGTTATTACTTGTTATTTAGAGTTTATTTACAACAAAAATGCATGATTTTTTCCTGATATATTGCCAATACTATTACAAAATGTCCAAATATTATTTAAATATAAGGTTCTGTGATCTGACTAAAATATCATTTCAAATATTATTTCAAATAACATTCACAATAATTTCTCTTTAAATCTTTAAAATATTTTTGTATGGAGTTTAGGCTTTGACTCCCACCATCTTTATGTCACAAATGTTTTTAAAAGTTTGAGAAAAATGGGGGGATAAAGAAAAGAAAAAGGAAAAAAGGAAGACAAAAAAGGAAAAAAAGAAAGGAAAAAAAGAAGAAAAAAGAAGTTTGAGAAAAAAATATTGGCAAAGTCACATACAACAGTAAAGAGTGACTATCCATGACTCTGTGCTCAGGAGTATTCCATAGTAGTACACAGGGGACTACATGTGGTGTTAGGCAGTAAATAAATATGCTTTAATTTTTGGAGGCCACACCCTGTGACACTCGGATTACTCATAGCTATGAGCTCAGAAATCGCTCCAGGCTTGGGGGACCATATGGGATGCTGAGGGATCTAACTGTGGTCTGTCTGAGATTAGCACATGAAAAGTAAATGCCCTATCGCTTGTGCCACCAGTTCAGCCCCCAAATGCTTTAATTTTTGTAATGTCTCTCCACTCACACAAACTTAAAATTTTGATTACAGTTTTAAAGCATATGCCTCCTTTTGGAAACAAATATTTGTCTTATATTAGCTGGAAGGTATACAATTTTGTTAAATGGTTATTGTCCTCTGATACATCTTATCCTCACTGTGTCAGCAATATATTTAAGTTTGAAAACCACAAAACACTGTGAAGGGGCAATAGCAGAAGTGATAAAGGACATAATTAGCAGGTGTTAATGCTTGAATGCAATCCCTGGCATTGCACCTCTGCTTGCCTCCATCAATCTAGGAATACTTTTAATGATCCCAGAGTAATGCCAGATGTGCACCATTAGACTGAGTATTGCAGACAGTGGGCCTGAGACTTTCAAGTGTCACTGTGTGATAGTCCTTTTAATAATAATCCATGCCTAGCTGAAACAATAATCCTGGTTTGATTCCTAGCAATGTGTATAGGTCCTTTAGCAATACCAAGTCTCAATTCCTGAGACACGGGAATATATTATTATGGTACACTCTCATCCCCCACTAGCATAACAATTTTAATTATTTATTTAAATGAGATGAAACAAAATGGAAATTAGTTGACATCATCCTCATGCATTTTGACTGTTTTGAATTAAAGAAATGATTCCAAAATGATAACTTCACTTTAAAATTAATTAGCAAATTGCTTAAAACAATCAATATTCTAAAAATATCATTATGACATTGATTTAGATCCTATCATCCCAGGGATAACATTTTATTTTTAAGAGATATTCTTAGGCCTAAATATGAATATCAATTTCTCTTGTCATGTAAAATTATAATATATCTTAGGTTTTTTTTTTTTTTTTTTTGGTTTTGGTCTTTGGGCCACACTTGGTGATGCTCAAGGGTTACTCCTGGCTATTAGTTCAAAAATCGCTCCTGGCTTGGGGGACCATATGGGACCCCAGGGAATCAAACCAGGCTTCATCCTAGATCAGTTGCATGCAAGGCAAATGCTCTATCACTGAGTCACTGCTCCAGCCTCTGTCTTAGAAATTTTTGCACAAGAAAACAGGACAAATGATTTATCAAAAGCAATTAATCAAGATTCCTATCAACTTTTACCTTACTTATTTTAGAATTCACTAAGTGATTTTTTAAATTTATTTTCTCTAAAGATAATAGTCATTAAGATAGCCAGATATATTAATTTTATTTTATGCAAATGATAAACAGGGATTGACCCTTTCAATATCATTTAGATAAGCATGTGACATAAAATTTCCAAAAAAATGCCTAGTAACTTTTTATTTAGCTTAATTCACAAAGTTTATATTAATATTTAATAAAATATATCTTTATCCATGACTGGAGAATTAGTACATCTAGTAATGCTATTGTCTTGCATGCAGACAACTCAGGTCAAATTTGATTTCTATAATCTTATATTGTCCTCCAAGATCAACAAGAGGAATCCCTGAGCACAGCATAGTTGAGTTCCTCTCCCCTCAAAAGACCCCAAATAAAATAATTAATTTATCTTTACCAGCTGATTTATATTTGATTTATAACAAAGATAAAATTTCATACTTTTATAGTAAATCCTTCAGTCATTTCATCAGTACTAAAATATCTACTTTTTTGAATGCCGTAGCAATAAGCTGTTTACATTTAAGGGAATTTAGCATGAAAATAATATTCTTGAATGTACTGTTTTTGTAAACCATTGGTAACCATATAAATCTGCAAAACAGCAACAACAAGAAATGTCTGTTTGTGTGTGTATAAATGGGGGGTAATGATGGAAAAATTACAGCACATATTTTGTTTATACTAGTTATGAGCAAAATTTTAACACTAGCGAGATTACAGTTGATTTTCCATGACTGAATATACTCATGTCAGTAGAAAATGCATTTTAGTACCAACTATTGATATAGCAAGATCATCAGTCAGAGTGCTGATTATAGGCAATCAAAATAGAAGAACCAGCACAACCTATAAAAGACACACATGATTGTCTTTACACTTTTATTATTACTGGTGATGCATATCAAATGTTATTACTGCCTAGATTAACTCACAGCTGTGAAACTGTTTTGGACTACTGCTAGACTTTACTATTGAGAAGTACATGTATATTATATTGAATAGCTTCCTCTCCTAAGGTCTTATATCCCACACTCTGGATCAAAAAATATAATCTATGTTATATTATACAGATTTGGATAGCAGAAAACTCATTATATAGCATTCATTGACAATCATAAAGTCATTCTTTTCTTCTCCTTTTTCTTTTCTTTATTTTTTAGTTTTTATTAGATCATGTAATCTAAAGATTAAACAATGTTCATTAAAATTTATATTTCTAATTTATAAATTCACAAACTTCTATTTTTTAAAATTTTTATTGTGACTGAAGTTCATTACACAGAATTATTTACGGTACATAGTGACAATGAATGAAGGGCATTCCCACCACCAATGTTGTCCTCCCTCCACTCCTGTTCCCAGCATGTCTCCCATATCTCCCTCCTTTACCCAGAATACTAGTGTAACTGGTCTCTACTTAACAGCTTGTTGTAGGTCTGGTATCTATTCTGTTTGGTATTCCATTCTGATAATTTTTTATTTACACTGCATGCTCATATGACTGGCCCTGGTAACATCATTTTCTCCCCTCAATTTATGAGTCTGAATGATTCAAGTTGTGCTATTCTGTTTGAGATAAAAAAAAATGTTAAGAAAAGGAGAAGGAAAATTTTGGTATCAACTACTAAAAGCAAATGAAATTTAAAAATCACCCAATAGCTTTTCTGCTTCTTCTCTCCCAAGCCGGCTCTGAACAATAAGGAAACTCTCCGGGACCGCACCCAAAAAGCGCGGCTGCAGAGTGAAGCGGTTACCTTGTAACCCCTGAATTCTATTACTGTTCATTGTAAAGCCAAAAAAAAAAAAAAAAGAAAAAGAAAAAAAAAGAAATGTTACGTATTACATTCTGGGGACTTGATGGACAAAGTAATTGTACATGGGTTCTGTTTTATTCTTCTTAATGTTCTTTGGCTGAAAGTTCAAAGTTAAGATATTAGCAAGGGGACTTCTGAGAATTCTATTTATGGGTGATTGTTACTCCACTGTAACTTGACCTTGTCCTCTTTCTTTGCATCTTTGTTCTCATAATTAAAAATAAAAAATTAAAAAAAATCACTGAATAATATCCACAAGAGTGGACAAAAAGGTGGAAGAAGAAAGAGAAGGAAAATAATATCAAAAATGTATAAAAATAAGTAAATAAATAAATAAAACAAAACCAGAAAAAGGAATATTGGAGTGGCAGGGTTTGGTATTACCCACTTTTTTATTTTGTATAGGCACAGTAAGTACTGAGCAGAATCTTTGGAATCATGACATCCTAGACTATGGCTTAGGTAACTAGCAAAAACATGGAGCACAGGACACAGAAAACTGAACAAATCAACAATGTTGGAACAACCTCTAGAACCTTAAAGATTTTACCCTAGGCCTTGTCCTAGGACATGTGCAAATACTGAGATTACTTTCTACAGTGACCTGATTTTCTCATCCACAACAGAGAGGAAAGTTTCCTGACACCTCCACAACAACAAAAACAAACAAACAAAACCCCTGGGATATGGCAATGAGAAGGTATGGAGCCAGTGGTTGTTCCCATGACAATATCTCAAGGAATGGAGAAACCCTGAATCCATTAGGCCTTGGAAATTTCCTTACTTCCACAAACTTCTATTTATAAATATTTCTAAATGTATATTTCTAATATATATATTAATTTATATACAGCAACATTTGGTTGTATTAAAAGTAGAGAGATCTGGGGCCAGAGAGATAGCATGTAGGTAAGGCATTTGCCTTCCATGCAAAAGGTCGGTGGTTCAAATCCCAGCATCCCACATGCCCCCCCTCCCCACTCCCCCGAGCCTGCCAGGAGCTATTTCTGAGCATAGAGCCAGGAATAACCGCTGAGAGCTGCTGGGTATGACCCCTTATCCCATCAAAAAAAAAAAAAAAAGTAGAGAGATCTGGAAAAAAAGAATGTGCTAGAAATGAAAAGAGATATTATTTTATAGATAGAAAAATATGAACAAATTAATGTCAGGGACTTACAGAACTTATATAACAAGGCAAAATAGAGGTAGTCTTTTTTCTATTAATTTTAAAAAGTATTGTATTAATTTATCTTGAATAAAATGAATATCTTTATATAAAGTATATTCAAATATCAACAACAATGAAAACAACCAATCAAATGGAGAGATGATGCTGATGATACATCAAGATATATACAAAAGGGGGGCCGGAGAGATAGCATTGAGGTAAGGCGTTTGCCTTTCATGCAGAAGGTCATTGGTTCGAATCCCGGCATCCCATAGGGTCCCCTGAGCCTGCCAGGAGCGATTTCTGTGCATGGAGCCAGGAGTAACCCCTGAGCGCTGCCGGGTGCGACTCAAAAACAAAAAACAAAAAAAAAAACAAACAAAAAAGAAGCTATATACTAAAGGGTTTGGCTACACTAGAAGTTTAGGGAGCGAATGGGGGAGGTATATTGATGCATGATGGAAACAGGGGTGGAGTGAGGACAGCACTGGTGGTAGGAATGATCCTAATTCACTGTCACTTTGTACCCTAAATATTGCTGGAAAAGATTAATAATTCACATTGGTCACAAAAAATTTAAAAAATGGAGAGATGAAATTAACAGGTGATTCTTTGAAAAAAATTCTCATCATTTATTATCAGAAATTAAAATTCAAAATTTTCCTTAATGGTACTAACATGGAAGCTGTTTAAAAACCATTTTAAATAATGCTAACCGATCATTGTGAAGCCTGGAGCAGAAGGAACTCCATTTTGTCAAACCAATGTTAACTTTTCATTTAAGGCTAACAAGGCTAATTGTCTATTAAAGGGCTAAGTTTCTATCTTAATAATGACACAAACCAAAAGGCTTTCTATAAGCCTTACACAGCCTTACAAGCTTATACAGTCTTGGACATCTAGCCCAAAAAAGACTTGATGAAACACCCGAGAAACACATTAGGCTACAGCAAATCAACTTGAAAGTCAAGACTTTTTGCTTCTAGCCCTATATAACCTGGCTAGTATCCACCAGGTTGGGTTAGCCATTCTGGGAGATGACCCTGGCCAGTCAGTGTGTAGGTTGTTTGTAGACAGAATTCAGTTTTGCTTTGATTCATTCAATTGTGTGGTCTGTCCTTTGCTACACACAATAACAATCATCAGGCTTTTTTAATTATATGTGAAGCAGGTTTTAAATTATACTAGATGATTGTTCCTTCTCTTCCTATAGAATGACCTTTCTCAAGAGTATAATATTCCGGGGCCGGGCGGTGGCGCTGGAGGTAAGGTGCCTGGCTTGCCTTGTGGTAACCTAGGACGGACCGCAGTTCGATCCCCCGGTTCCCCATATGGTCCCCCGTGCCTGCCAGGAGTGACTTCTGAGCACATA
>PVKC010047845.1:0-10995 GCA_004027635.1 Crocidura indochinensis | reverse complement strand
AGAGAGAAACAGAGAGAAGCTTAATAAACTGGATCAGAAATGAAAACTCTGAGATCACTGCAGATACTGAAGAGATAAAATGTAATCAGAGACAACTTTGTGATACTCTATGCCACAAAGCATGATAACCTGGAAGAAATGAATAAATACTTGGACTACTATAGTCTACACTGATTAGATCATCTACCAGGATGACAACATGTCTAAATAGATCCATCACTGCTGAGGAAATGAAAAAAGTAATCAAAAGTCTTCCCCAAAATAAAAGCCCTGGCCCAGATGGGTTCACTATTGAATTCTTTCAAACTTTCCTAGAGGAAATGCTACCAACACTCTTTCATGAAATAAAAAAAAATCAATAATACTCCCAAATAGATTTATGAAGCTAACATCACACTGATACCAAAACCAGACAGAGAACTTACAAGAAAAGAAAACTACAGACCAATATCCCTGATGAACACAGATGCAAAAGCCCTCAACAAAATTCTGGAACTAGAATCCAATGCCACATCAAGAAGGTCATACATCATGGCCTAGTAAAATTCATTCTAGGAATGCAAGAAAGGTTTAATATATGTATATCAATCAACAAAAAGAATAATAAAAACCATATGATCATATCAATAGATGAAGAGAAATCATTCCATAATTTCCAATACCCATTCTTGATACAAACTCTCAGCAAGATGGGAATGGAAGGAACTTTTCTGAATATAGTCAAGGCCATCTAAAAGTCAATAGCAAATATTATTCTCAATGGAGATAAACTAAAAGTCTTTTCTCTAAAATCCGATATAAGACAAGGCTTCCCTCTTTCTCCACTCCTATCCAACATAGTGCTGGAAGTTCTTGCCATAGCGATTAGGCAAGAAACAGATGTTAAGGGCATCCAGATTGGAAGGAAGAAATTAAGATACCATTGTTTGCTGATGACATGATCGTATATCTAGAAAATTCTCAAAAATCTACCAAAAATCTTCTTGAAACAATAGTTTCATATAGCATAGTGGCAGGCTACAAAATTAATGGCCTTGTACAACAATAATGGTCTAGAAGAAATGGACATTAAAAAAACAATCTTGGGGCCCAGGAGATAGCATGGAGGTAATGTGTTTGCCTTTCATGCAAAAGGTCATCGGTTCGAATTCCAGTGCCCCATGTGGTCCCCCGTGCCTGCCAGGAGCAATTTCTGAGCATGGAGCCAGGATTAACCCCTGAACACTGCCGGGTGTGACCCAAAAACCAAAAAAAAAACAACAACAACAAAAAAAAATCTTATTCACATTATTGTCACACAAACTCAAATATCTTAAAATTAACCTAAATGAAGGTGTGAAGGAACTATAAAAAACTACAAAACCCTGCTTCAAGAAAAAAAAGAAGCACAAGGAAATGGAGACACATACCCTTTTCCTGGATTGACAGGATTAACATAATTAAATTGCCAATATTCCCCAAAGCATTGAATAGATTTAATGCAGTCCCTCTAAGGATACCTATGACATTCTTAAAAGAAGTGGATCAAACACTACTGAAATTCATTTAGAACAATAATCATCCACAATATGCTAGAGCAACCCTTGCTAAAAGGAGTATGTGAGGCAGCACTTTTCCCAACTTAAACTGTATTACAAGGTATAGTCATTAAAACAACATGGTACTGTAATAAAGACAAACCCTTATATCAGTGGATTAAATTTGAGTATTCAGAGAATATTCCCCAGACATACAATTACTCTTGATAAAGGTCAAGCAATGAAAAATGGAGCAAGGAAAGCCTCTTAAACAAATGCATTTGGGGCAACTGGTCAGTCACTTGCAAAAAAGAGAAATCATACCTCCATCTAACACTCTGCAAAAAAGTCAAATACAAATGGATTGAGGACCTGGATATCAGACCAGAAACCATAAGGTATATTGAAAAACACGTAGGCAAAACACTTCATGACATCGAGATTAAAGGCATCATTAAGGTGAAAACAACACTCTCCAAACAATTCAAAACTGAGATAAACAGATGAAACTAAATTAAGCTGAGAAGTTATGGACCTCAAAGGCAATAATGCTTAGAAAGCAAAAGCCACCCACAGAATAGGAGAAACTCTTCACCCAATACCCATCAGATAAGGAAATAATAGCTAAAATGTACAAGGTACTGACAGAACTTAGCAAAGAAACATCTAAATCCATCAAAAAATAGAGAGAAGAAATGAACAATTTCTCAAAGAAGAAATACACATGCTCAAAAGGCACATGAAAAATATGCTTCACATCACTAATCATCAGGAAGATGCAAATTAAAACAATAAGGTAGTGTCTCACACCACAGAGACTGGCACACATAACAAACAACAAGAACAATAAGTGCTGTTGAGGATGTGGGGAGAAAGTAACTCTCATTCACTGCTGGTGGTAATGCCATCTAGTCCAGACTTATGGAAAACAATATGGAGATTCATTAAAAAGCTGGAAATTGGGCTTCCATATTATCCATCCATACCACTCCTAGGGATATATCCTCAGAACACAAAAGTGCAATACAAAAATCTCTTCCTCACATCCATATTCATCAAAGCACTATTTACAATAGCAGTTTCCAAGATCACCAAAACACACAAACCTAGGGATGCAGGGGAAAAAAAACATGAGCCCAATAGATGAGAACCTAAAAGTGGCAATGAAATCCATGGCAATAGAAATCAAGGAATCGGGGCCCAGGAGATAGCATGGAGGTAAGGTGTTTGCCTTTCATGCAAAAGGTCATTGGTTTGAATCCCGGTGCCCCATATGGTCCCCCATGCCTGCCAGGAGCAATTTCTGAGTACGGAGCCAGGAGTAACCCCTGAGCACTGCCGGGTGTGACCCAAAAACCAAAAAAAATAATAATAATTTAAAAAAAAAGAAATCAAGGAATCACTAGCCTCCAAGTTCAAGAAATCCATATATGAACAACAAATCAAACAAATCAAAGAAGAACATTTACAGAACATGAGAGTAATCATACAACTGGAATTAAAGGAAATTAAAAAAGTCTTAGCAAGCCATAACAGTAGAATTACACAGTTGGAGAATAGCATAGAAGAATTGAAGAAAAATACAAACCAAAAATGACAAAGAAATCAATAAAGAAATAAGAGGTAAAGCATTGGAAGAAAATGTTAGGTATTTAATGAAAAAAGACAAAATAATCTATGGACTGTAGGAATATCAGAAGGGGAGGAAATATGGAAAGGGGAAGAACAGGTGGTGAGTAAAATAATAGCAGAAAACTTTCCCACCCTCTGGAAAGAGGATCCTGTGCAAATCCAAGAAGTTAAAAGAGTCCCTAATAAAGTAGACCCTAATAAGCCAAAACCAAGACATAATGTAATCCAAGTGGCAAAAAAAGAGAGAAATATGAACCTCTTAAAGAAATCAGGGAGAGAAAGCTCTCAAGTACAAAGGAAAGAACATAGAATTAAACCATATCTCCCTTTTGAAACAATTCAAGCAAGAAGACAGTGGAATGACATATTTAAATGACTGAATGCAAGAAACTAGAATTTTAACCTAGAGTCCACTACCAGGCAAAATTCACATTCATATGGGACGGAGGACTAAAAACATTCTCTGACAAGAGGTTTTCACACTATTTGCGCTAACCAAACCAACTCTAAATGAATTACTCTAATATGTATTACATATTATGTATTACATATTACATATTGATTATAACAACAACCACTCTGCACAATAAAATAGCACAACAACCTGCTCTATCATTAATCTTCTTAAATGGAGATGGGCTAAATTCTCCCATTAAAGGACACAGAATAGAGGGTTGAATTAGAAAGCAAAAATGAGATATCTGCTGCCTACAAAAACACAACTAATAGAACAGCTTAGGCACAGGCTTAGAATAAAAGGATAAAAATCAATTGCTCAAGCCAATGGAAAACAAAAAAGCAGAGATAGCCATTCTTCTAAAAGAGCAAATTGCATTCAACCTCAAGAAAGTGATCGGGGACAAAGAGGGTCACTATTTACTGATCAGGGGAACACTAGATCAAGAAGTACTAACTCTGGTCAACATTTATACACCAAATGCAGATCCAGCAAAATATGTAAAACATTTGCTTGAAAACCTGGAGAAACATATGGAAGTAAATGTGATAATAGTAGGAGACTACAATTCTCCACTATCATCATTGGACTGATGCACCAGAAAGAAAAATAGCAAAGACATAAGAGCCCTAACTGAGAAACTAGAAAACTTGGACTAATAGACTTATATATACCCAGAAAACAGAATACACATTCTTCTCAAGTGCACATGGAACCTTATCCAGAAAATATGATGCCTTAGAATATAAATTTAACTTGAACAATGTCACGAATATAAGGATTATTAGAAGCACCCTATCAGATCATTTTGCAACAAAGATTGATTGTGAAAGAAGCTATGGAGAAAATTTAACACCTGGAGATTAAATAGCATGCTGATCAACAACAACTGGATCAAAGAAAAACTCAATGAAGAAATAAAAAGATTCATTGAGACAAACAATAATGAAGAGACAAAGTGTCAAAATCTGTGGGATGCAGCAAAAGCTATAATTAGGGGGAAGCTCATAGCAATGTAGACCTTTGTCAGGAAAGAAGAAAATGACGAAATCAACTGTTTAAAGGGACACATTAAGCAGCTGGAAAAACAGCAGCAAAGAAACCCAAACACAACTAGAAGACAAGAAATAATAAAAACGAAAGCAGAAATAAACAACATAGAAACTAAGAAAAATAATATAAAAATCAGTGAGAGCAGAAGCTGATTTTTTCGAAAGAATAAACAAGATAGACAAACCGCTGGGAAGATTCGCCAATTAAAAAGAGGGAAAATCCCAAATGAATAGGATAAACAGAAAAGAGAGATGACAATAGAACCCTAAGAAATCCAATATATCATGAGGACTTATCATGAACAACTATACTCAGGTTAGAAAACCCCAAAGAAACTGACAGATTTCTGGAAAAATATGATCTTCTGAAACTGGATAAGGAGAACATAGAAAGCCTAAACAGGCCAATCACATCTAAGGAAATTGAATCAGTAATTAAGCATCTCCCCAAGAACAAAAGTCCAGGACCATATGATCTCACAGGTGAATTCTAACAAACATTCAGAGAAGAATTATATCATTGATCCACAGGCTCTTCCAAAACATTGAAAAGACAGGAATCCTTCCTAATTCCTTTCATGAGGCTAATAATCACAATCATTCCCAAAGATGGAAGCGACACTGCCAAGAAAGACTATAGAAAATCTCATTAATGAACATAGATGCAAAAATTCTCAACAAAATCTTAGCAAACCAAGTCCAACAATACATCAAAAAGATTATACACCATGACCAAGTGGGTTTCATCCGAGGGATGCAAAGATGGTTCAACATATGTAAATCAGTCAACATGATACACCACATCAACAACAAGAAAGACCAAAACCACAAGATTGTATCAATTGAAGCAGAGAAGGCATTTGACAAAATCCAACACCCATTTATGATGAAAACACTCAGCAGAATAGAGCTGGAAGGAGCCTTCCTCAAGATAGTTACAGCTATATATAAAAAAGCTCACAGCCAACATTATCCTTTATGAAAAAAAATTTAAGGTATTTACACTAAGATCAGGAACTAGGCAAGGCTGTCCACTCTCTCCACTCTTATTCAACATAGTTTTAGAAGTACTCTCAATATCAATCAGACAAGAAAAGGAATTCAAAGGAATCCAAGTAGGGAAAGAGGAAGTCAAACTATCTCTTTTTACAGATTATGTAGTGTTATACATTGAAAATTCTAAAGAGTTCACAGTAAAATTCCTAGAAACAATTAACCAATACGAAAAGTGGCTGGCTACATTGTCAATACACAAAAGACAGTAGCATTCCTTTATACAAAAAAAGGATTAAGGAGACAACACCATTAAAAATAGTATCCAAAAATATGAAGTACCTAGGAATCAACCTTATAAGAGAACTGAAGGACATATACCATCAAAACTTCAAGACACTTGAGAAAGAAATTGAGGAGATCTAAGCAAATGGAAGAACCTTCCATGCTCATGGTTAGGTAGAATCGACATTGTCAAAATGGCTATCTTACTTAAATTTATATATGGATTTAATGCAATCCCTATCCAAACTCAGACATCTATTTAAGGACTTAGAACAATCAATTATAAAACTCATATAGAACCACAAATGACACAGGTTAATCAAATCCATTCTGAAAAACAAGAAGTTGGGTGGCATTGCTTTACCTAACCTGAAGGTTTACTATAAAGCCATAGTGATAAAAACAGCATGGTACTGGAACAAAGACAGTCTCAGACCAGTGGGTTAGACTAAAATATCCAGAGATATACCCCCAAATATATGGTAAACTACTTTTGACAAAAGAACTTGAAGTGGAACAGAGAGTATCTTAAATAAATTGTGTTGGAACAACTGGATAACCATCTGTAAGAAATTAAAGATTGATTCATACCTCACACTTGTCACAAAAGTCAACTCAAAATGTATTAAAGGCTTTGAAATTAGACCAGAATCTATAAAGCGTATTGAGTAAAATAATAGTCAGAACACTTCGAGATCTGTATATCAAAAGAGTCTTTGAAGATAGAATGCCAATGGCAAGAACTTTAGCATCAAACCTAAATAAGTGAAACTACATCAAACTAAAAAGTTTCTGCATGTTGAAAGAAACCCTAGAAAACTAGAAGAAACCCTAGAAACTAGAAGACAAACAACAAAATGGAAAAACACTGCACTCAACACGTCAGATAAAGGGCTGATATATAGGATATACAAAGCACTCAGAAAGCTGAGCTCCAAAAATTCTAATAAAGCCATAGAAAAATGGAAGAAGAAATGAATAGTCACTTCTCTGTGGAAGAACAAAAGATGGCCAATAGGCACATGAAAACATACTCACCATCGAATGCCATCTAGTCCAACCTTTATGGAAAGCAATATGGGGATTCTTCCAAAAGCTGGAAATTCAGCTCCCATGTGATCCAGCTATACCACTTCTAGCGATATACCCTAGGAACATAATAATACAATACAAAAAATCCATTCCTCACACCTACATTCATTGCAGCACTATTTACAATAGCCAAACTCTGGAAACAACCAAGATGTCCTTCAACAGATGAATGGCTAAAGAAAGTATTGTGTTGTCTCACCCCTGGGCACAGGTAACTTACCTGAGCCCTGACCATTCCTGGGCGGGGCTTTGGGAACCGAATATTGCATTTACTTTACCTGCAGACCCTGCCCATTACCTGGGAGGGGTCTTGGAAGGGTATATAGGTCTGGGATCTCTGACTTTCTGCCCTTTTGCCCTGTCTGTTGGATCCTGGCCAACATATAGGTCAGAGGTGACATGGATGAAAGAAGGTGCAGGGCTAACTTAAATGGTAGGAGCCACATCTGATGGCTAGGGCTGAATAAAGATGTTATCTCTCATGAAGCCTGCCTGTGAGTGAGATTTCTACCTGCCGCTCTCATGAACCTCCAGACCCACCAGTTAGTGGGGGCTGGAGCCACGTGGTCTGGGATGGCATACCAAGGCCTTCATCTCCATCCAAGTCCATCATAAAAGATGTTTTTCTTTACTATTGTACATATACACAATGGTATATTATGAAGCCATCACAAGAATACCTCAAAAGACAACAGGAAATCCTATTTTCCTCTTTATGTTTAGTACCTCTTAACTTGTTTATCTCCAAATGTGAAGTAGTCTTCTACATCATTTTTTCCTTAATTACTTTTTATTTCATTTTTATTTATTTCTTCTATTATCTATATGTGCGTATATATATTTTCTTCTAACTTAACTTCACCTGTTTTGTTTCTGCTTGGTACAATAACCTACAAGAAAACGTCTTGCCTGGGATAAAAGCTCAAGTCAAAACCAGGGCACAGAGATAATGTACCCTGACACTATCACCCCTAAGTGCACCAGCAATATGATATAGCACCATTTCTTTTTGCAGAGGTGTATTAAAAAGGGGGAAATTTATGTATAGAAAAACAAACTCTCATCTACTAGGAATAAAAACTCATACATTCTACAACACAGGGGCGCCTTCAAACCTGAATAAATGTCATGTGTACTCAACATAGACTACATCTGATTAAACAGTAACTGCCCAATTTAAGTTCCTAGACTTCAGAGATAGAATTGTCACAGTTTTCTGCAACAGCTCCAGGAACCAAACTCCCCCTGGGAAATTCTTTTTTTTTTTTTTTTGGTTTTTGGGTCACACCCGGCAGTGCTCAGGGGTTACTCCTGGCTCCATGCTCAGAAATTGCTCCTGGCAGGCACGGCGGACCATATGGGGCACCGGGATTCGAACTGATGACCTTTCGCATGAAAGGCAAACACCTTACCTCCATGCTATCTCCCGGGCCCCCCTGGGAAATTCTTAATACTGCTCTGACATCAACATGCGCCAGCTTTGATATGAAAAACTGACAATTAGGAAATGGCAACAACTTGATCTAAAAGCAGGTTGTCTTATCTAATCAGAACCACATAGCTTGAATCATCTTTTACTGCCTCATAAATTCCGGGGGAAAATGGATGGTGACAAAACCAAACAATCATATGAACAATGAATAGAAATAAAAAATGTTCCAATTTAAACACCAAATCCAAAGCCAACAACAACATAATTGATTACCCAATCTACAACAAGCTAGAAACGGAGGGGACCACTTACATTAGCAGCCCAGTGGGGGTGGGGCAAAATAGGGGGATATGGGATGCATGCTGGGAACAGGGGTGGAAGGAGGACAACACTGGTGGTGGGAATGCCCTAATTCAATATGACTATGTACCTAAAATATCACTGTGAAAAATTTGTAATTCACTTTGGTCACAATAAAAATTAGTTATAAAAAGGAAAAAATGTCATATTATAGCTCACAAAACATCCAGGTGATCTTGGATAAAACTCACAACTTCTTGAAAGAAAAACTATATAAATACACCAAAGGAGAGAATTAAAGCATGATCATGACTTTTCACCATCAATTAGCATAGTGATTTGTAATGAAATTTTAGTACAAGAGAAAAGAATATACGTAGATATTGATTCAGTGACACTACTTAAAAGACTGTATGTTGTTTCAATCTTTCTTTTTTTTTTTTTGGGTTTTTGGGCCACACCCAGTGATGCTCAGGGGTTACTCCTGGCTATGCGCTCAGAAGTCGCTCCTGGCAGGCACGGGGGACCATATGGGAACCGGGGGATCAAACCGTGGTCCGTCCTAGGCTAGCTCAGGCAAGGCAGCAGCACCTTACCTCCCGCGCCACCTCACGGCTCCCAGTTTCAATCTTTCTAAATGGCAATTTGATGAACCATATACAAAATCATCTTCTTGAACCATTAGGAACCCAGAGGTTATCACTCAAGAAAATTTGGGTACATGAAATTTGGGTACATGGAAATACTTTGGAACATTACAGTTGCTAAAAACTCAATAGTGCGAAAATGCTTAAATAAATTATGCTACATTACTGGAAGCTATTTCTTCAAAGAATATTTAATGAGATGGTAAAGTACTTGTGATAACATTAGATGAATATATATACAAATATACCATCTTTTCAAACACTAGAATTACAATTTTGTAAAAAGGGAAATATATATTTAAATTACTTAATTCAGGTTATATCTGTGTACATGTTTAAGTAAAGATGTAAAATAACTAGTATGTGTCTATATATTTGCAATTTAAGTAAAATGGTTCATGCATTTTATAAGCAAGAAGAAAAAGTATTAATATTGCAAATTAAGATAAAAAGAAAAATGTGAGAAAAACTTAGATTTTATACCCTAAACATAAGAATAACTTGTTTTTTCTCTTTCATATTAAATAAACAAATAAACCACTCAGGCTAAGTAACTGCCTGATTGTGAACAAATAAAAAACATCCCTCTCAGTTCTCCCAAAATATAAAAGAAAAAATTCTATGAAATGATATTATTGGCTAACCTTATTTAACAAAATTTCACTAAAGGAAATGTGATCACAACATGCAAAGAATGAAGAACCTTGATCAAGTTTTCCCTGTCGAGAATCCTGCCTAGTCTTCTCTCAAGGCTTAACACCAAGAGTTTAATTTTCTTCTTGATATGACAAAGCACAAATAATGAAGTAATTTTACAGAGAAATTTCTTCAGTTTACTCTTACTTGCCCTTATCTATATGTGTGGTCTTTGGACTTTCCATAGATAAAAGGCTCATTCAAGTTATTTTATTTTCTCTAAGTCAAAAAGAAGGCTTCCTCCATAAGTGAATGTGATGCATATTAACCTGCCACAAATTAATCTAAAACTTTATCACTCACTCCTGCTACAAATGAGATACCATTTTTCCTTTCCCAGACTTCACAATATACTAAAAGAAATAAATATGTAAACAAGCAACTAAAGCATAAGATAAATATTCGAAAGAAATAGAAACAAAAAGTAGCAGTACCACCCAGCTCCAGAGGGAGGATCTGGGTAGGGGCTTTGACCTTCGGGCCTTCCAGCACTTGAAGGATCTTTGTCCTTCCTGGGAGCCAGGAGATTCTGCCAGCATGGGATTTAGTAGGCCTCCTCCATGCCAAAGGCCTCTTTAACCAGGCCTAGGAAGGGATGCAGGACATTGGTCACCCCAGCACCCTTCTACCTCCTTCCTCCAGAAATCCAGAGCTTCCCCTGGGCCACAAGCCTGGGAAAGCCAGCAAGGTGGGAATAGCAGCACAATAGGTTCTGGCTTCAGGAAGTCCCAGGTAAGTTTCCTTTTTTTTTTACCCCTCACCTCAGGTAAGTTTTCTTATGAAACCTGTCCATTGTGAAGCCTCAGCTGCCCCCCACAGCCTTCTCTCTCCTTCCTCCCAGACCCCAGGGTTATTCCTGGACACCTGCTCAGGGTCCCAGCAAGTGGGCTCT
>PVKC010047844.1:0-10999 GCA_004027635.1 Crocidura indochinensis | reverse complement strand
TGCCTTCTTAACTTCCTTCTCTTCCCTATCATTGTTAGTGTATAAAAAGGCCATTGATTTCTGTGTGTTGATTTTATAGCCTGCCACCTTGCTATATGAATCTATTATTTCTAGAAGCTTTTTGGTAGACTCTTTAGGGTTTTCTAGGTAGAGTATCATGTCGTCTGCAAACAATGAGAGCTTAACTTCTTCCTTTCCTATCTGGATTCCCTTGATATCCATTTCTTGCCTGATCTCTATAGCAAGAACTTCCAGTACTATGTTGAAGAGGAGTGGTGAGAGCGGACAGCCTTGTCTTGTACCAGAATTTAGAGGAAAGGCTTTTAGTTTTTCTCCATTAAGGATAATATTTGCCATTGGCTTGTGGTAAATGGCTTCAACTATATTGAGAATTTCCCATCTTGCTGAGAGTTTTGATCAGGAAAGGGTGTTGGACCTTATCAAATGCTTTCTCTGCATCTATTGATATGATCATGTTATTTTTATTTTTCTTCTTGTATGTTGTGTATGATGTTGATAGATTTACGGATGTTAAACCAACCCTGCATTCCAGTAATGAAGCCTACTTGATCGTAGTGTATGATCTTCTTGACGACGCATTGTATCCTATTTGCCAGGATTTTGTTGAAAATCTTAGCATCGGCATTCATCAGGGATATTGGTCTATAATTTTCTTTTTTGGCAGCATCTCTATCCGGTTTTGGTATCAAGATGATGTTAGCTTCATAAAAACTGCTTGGGAGTATTCCCGTTTTTTCAATTTCATGAAACATCCTGGCTAGGATTGGTAGTAGCTCCTCTTGAAAGATTTAAAAAAATTCATTAGGAAATCCATCTGGGCCTGGGCTTTTATTTTTGGGCAGATGTTTGATTACAGTTTCATTTTCCTCAGTGGTAATGGGGGCGTTTAGATAATCTACCTCCTCCTTATTTAAATGTGGAAGGTTATATGTGTCCAAGAATTTTTCCATTTCTTCCAGGTTCTCATATTTAGTAGCTTAAAGTTTCTGATGTCAGTATTCTTATTCTACTTATTTTTTGTCCAATTATTTTGTGAACTTCAATTTTTATATATGACACTGCCTTTAATATTAATTGTAAGGGTGACTTACAGTTTGCAAATACCTTCATACATTGCTTGACTGGGAAGTCTTTTACTTTTCTCATATGTGTAAATCTTTCCAGATACATTATTCTTGGCTGTCAGTATTAATCTTCAAAAATTTTTAAATAATTTATTCTATCCCTTACTGGACTGTAGAGATTCTGCTGGGAAATTTGTGTAAAGTTTGATGGAAGTACCATTATATGCTACCTATCTGTTCACCCACCCTACTCACCTTCAATATTCTTTCTTTATCTCTCTCTCTCTCTCTCTCTTTTATTTTATTTTATTTTTTTTTTTTTGGTTTTGGGGTCACACCCAGCAGCACTCAGGGCTTACTCCTGGTTCTACGCTCAGAAATTGCTCCTGGCAGGCTCGGGTGACCATATGGGATGCTGGGATTGGAACCACCGCCCTTCTGCAAACAAGCAAACGCCTTACCTCCATGCTATCTCTCCGGCCCCCTTTCTTTAGCTTAAACTCTGCATTGAAGTAGTTAGATTTCATATCTGAATAATTATCCTGAAAAGAAATTAACTATATAGAGACATTTTCTTTTCTTTTTTTTTTTTTCATTTTTATTTTTATTTGGAAGGACTGCTCAGGCTTTACTCCTAAGTCTTTGCTCAGGGATCACTTCTGGCTGTGTTTGGGGAAACATATTTGGTTTGGATGTCAAACTCTGATAAAAAGCCATGGAAATTAAAAGTCTTAGCATGGTACCTACCATAGTACTATGTCTTCAGATTGTTGTGATCTTTATTAAGGACAGAATAGTGGTGAGAAGACTAAAATTGAGATATTACTTTGTGGATATCACAAAGCTGAGACTTGGACCAATGACAACTTAAGTTTTACCCTAGATCACTAGCTAGATGACTAGAAAAATGACTGAATCTTTCTAAATCTCAGTGTCTCATCTATAAATTAAGACAAATAATTTCTGTTATATCAAGTTGGTTAAGGATTAATGGAGTAGTGAATAGAATTTGCCTTATAGTATTTCCACTTATGAGTTATATAATGGGTAGCAATTTTGGGGTGGGGATTTGAAACACGTCTGGAAGTACTCAGGGGTTACTTCTGGCTCTGTTCTCAGAAATAAATCCTGTTGGGTTTGAAGAACCATATGAGATGGCAGGGATAATACACAAGTTCCCTGGGTACAAGGCAAGCATTTTACCCATTGTACCATATTTCTGACAACAGATACACATTACAACTTTACACAGATACAATTTTACACATCAAATTTGTCATATCATTTATTATAAGGAGTAATCAGTTGAGAGTTAACAGTTAATCAGTGTGATTAATTTCATAATTGTGACAGGCACTGAGTTGGTATTAATTTTAAGATTAAAAAAAGTTCTATATTGAAGAAACCTAGAATGTTGAATGTTAGTTGAAGCAAAATGGAGAAAAAGAGTATCTGAGTGAATTTAAGAGTGTCAGAGCTTATCTTACCTGGCAGGAATGCTACCATGATCACGAAGGTAGTTTCCCCAGGGCAAGGTTCACCCATTGCACTCCAGGTGTGCTGACCCCTGCGATTTCGCCAAATGTGGGAAACTCGACTGCGTAATTTGTGGTAGTGGGGGACTGCGTGCACGCTTTCCCCTGAAAAAGAAAAAAAAAGAATGTCAGAGCAGAATTAATAAATAATTTAAATTAAAATTTAAAGTCGACATGTAAATAACTTGAAGTTAGATATTTACAGTTATTTACACTAAGAAAACTCAGTCCCAAAGAACATTGCAGTTAGTGAGAATAGGATTAAAAAAATAGCATAAAATGTGGTATGTTCAAACATTGGATACTGAGACAGGTCCACATAGAGTTAAACAGAAGAAAAATGCAAAAATACAGAAAAATACTTACCTGGCAGGAACAATACCATGATCATGAGGGTGGTTTCCTCAGGGCGAGGCTCACCCATTGCACTCCGGGCTTGCTGATCCCTGCGATTTCCCCAAATGTGGGAAATTCGACTGTGCAATTTGTGGTAGTGGGGGACTGAGTGCGTGCTCTCCCCTGAAAAAGAAAAAAGAAAAAATACAGTAAAAAGGTGTTTGATAGAAAACATAATTGTCTAAAATTTTATTAATTGGTGGAGTAACAAATTTTTAATAGAATGTGCAGGCTGACCACTTGGCTCTTTGGCTGAAAAATGTCTGACAGGTTTTCTAACAAAAGAGTTGCCTTTTATCTAGTCTTTGTTTCTATCATGTATACATTTATTTTTTATTGTCCTTTTAATCTTTTTTTTCTTTATTGGTTTTTGGGCCACACCCGGTAGCGTTTAGGAATTATCCTGACTCTGCACTCAGAAATCACTCCTGGAGTGGGAGACCATATGGCTTGGGGGGTCGAATTGCATGGTCCTTCCTAGGCCAGCCAGGTGTAAGACAAAAGCTTTACCGCTGCACCACTGCTCTGGCCCCTGTCTTTTTCATTTTATTCAATGTTTTTATAAAAAAGTGAAAGCCAAAGAACGAACATAAATTAGGAAGCATTTTACAGTGCACATGTGAGTTGTTATCCCATGCACATGATGCCTACATACACATATTGCCACCCTCGTGCTCTTCTTGAGATTTTATACTTTCCCGCTTTCATGTTGGATGTGTACTGGGACTCTCTTGACCTTTGAAGAAGTCAGTGCTCTTTCTCTCTTCCTCTCTCCCTCTTTTAATTTCCTCAGAATTTCCAAATAAATATTTTTTACTTAAAAGAAAGAAAAAATTATAGCAGCTAGCAAATAGTATGGTGTTGACTTAAATATGGCCAATCTGGGTTCTATCACCAGCACTATTTCTTGTTCCCTGAGCATGACTAGGAGTGATATCTAAGCTAATATCCAGGAGTAAGATCTTAGAAATGCTAGATTATAACAAAAACAAACAAAATATATAGAAACCAAAAATAATTAAAATAGGAAACATCTACAAATTAGCAGGATTTAGGTGAAGATATCTCGCTAAATTTTTCTTTATGTTGGTGATTTGTGCAATTGTTAATTTTCCCTGGGCTTAATATCTGGAGATAATTTTTTCATTTTATAAATTAACACTTATGGATACATTGGGTTGGGTATGCTGTGCACATGATACGCTGTATACGTATTTTAACATAATCATTTTATCTCACACATCCATGATCTAGTTACTTTGTTCATTTTGCATGCTTGAACAGAAAGACTTTGAGATTTTCACAAATTCAAGGAATACAGAATATGATCATACCTGCACCTCTGCCAATCTGGGTGCCTCAATCACTGCCCAGAGACAGTAAAGCATTCATTAAAGCATGGTCTTATTAAACAATTGTATTTGTTTTAAATCCTAAAACCCATTTATCTCTGCTAATTTGATTCAGCTCCTATCTGCAATATTTGAAGTGTCAAAAATGTTTTGCCAAATGATGGAATTATGTTAGAAAGAGATAATTAAATCATTGGGTATTATTTTAATAAAGCACTTAATGTTTCAACAAAAATAAAATCTTATTCTTGCTTATTCCTCCAAATATTATAAATAGTCAGAAGTGTGCCACAGAAACTCAATCTCCTAATCAAAAGCAGCAATTTGGCTTGTAAATGAAGACATTAGGACCGTACTCAAGATGGACAATTGCCTGTTACTTTCACTTTACTGTGTATGAAAGTGATGCATAGTTAATTTGTGACCAGGAATTTCTGTGATTTCCAAATGTACAATATAAAGTAGAATTTCTAAAACTGCACCTTATAATTTAATAATACTTATATCAAAGTCATTCATTAGCAGAAGTATTGTCAACTAAATAATTTAAATAAATATGACAGAACTAAAATAACAATGGTTTCAAACATATTTATTTATTTATTTTGTTTTTTGGGCCACACTCGGTGATGCTCAGGGATTACTCCTGGCTATGCACTCAGAAATCACCCCCATATAGGGGAACCATATGGGACATGGGGGATCAAAGAGCGGTCCATCTTTACCATTTGAGCCACCACTCTGGCCCCAGGTTCCAAACCTATTTCTATAAATCCACAGCTCATCTGATATTTCAACCTAGACATTTACATTTAGTATTAAATAACTAATATAAATAGATATTGTTTTGAAAAAATTAAGATAGTATGTAACAAAATAATTTTAAAAATTCCATAATTTCTCATTTTACTCCAGAATTCAGTTAGAAACATTTGATCTATATAGAAATTTTAGAAGATAAAAATCACTAACATATTACAGCAGCAAGAATCTGCAGCAAATAATAATGTGACACAAAAGCAACAAATAAATTGTAATAAGGAGAAGAGGATTTTAAGGAGAAAGCCACAAACTGTTCTCAGCTTTCTTTAGTAAGTACAGTGCTCTGAACACAGTAGGGACACAATCAATGCCTTGACTAAAAGACTCATAAATGTGAAGCATCTTAAAATTAATGATCACTTTAACATACCTGAGACCTTCAACTTATATTATAAATTGGTCCTTGAAAGGGAAAAAAAGAAGAAAAGTATTGGACAATCAGAAAGTAATGAAGATCTTGCAAAAATTGCTATCTACAAAAGCAGGCTAAGTGAGTCCTGGGCAAGTCGGTATATCTACAAATCAGCAGGATCAGATGATATACCTTCTATCTGTGGGATGAAAGAAACTGGCACGCATGCTAACTGCATCATTTACAGTTATTTTTGAAAAACTGTGAGATCTAGTGAGCTACAAGAGATGAAAGGGAAAAAATACCATGTTCTGTCTTACATTTACTGAAAAAAAAGATGAAAATGACCCCCAGATAACTCAACAATAATTAATGTTAAGGAAAAGAAGAATTTTTAATGATCTACAGAAGGTTGACATTTTAAAATACTTTTTAGTGAGATAGAATAATCTTTTATGATTAAAATACAAAAGGAACTTGAATATAAAAGGATTTGAATTTAAGTAACATTTCAAAGTGAAATTCTTTGTTTATAATTGTTTGAGTAAACCATTTTTTAAAATAAATTCATCTGCCTAAGCAAAAATAAGATAAAAATGGTAACTAGTATTCTTAAGTGTAGAGGCACCATTTCAAAAATACTTAGGAAATATAACAGTTTTTAATGTATATTATACAGATAAAATTATTGTGTTATTTTTTAAATATTTCTAGTAGAATGCCTCCTTACACCAAAAGTTATACGTTGTTCAGGGTCATAAAATTTAACATTAAAACCTTCAATTGCCTATAATTGCCTATAATCTTATCAGTATTTGGTTCTTCTGCATAGAAAGCAGTTGATGATGTGGACTAATGTATTTTAACAGTTATTTATTTTTAAAATTAATTTTGTTCCCCCATTCACAGTACAGTCCAGGCAAAGGGCCTGGTTGAGGTGTATATGGGGTGTATTTACTATACCTCCTCTTTCTATACAGTCAGTGTAAAGAACACAAACTGTGCTAAGCATTGTTAAGCAATTATTGATACCTATATGAGTTTTATTATTTTTCTATTTAATTTTATTAACATCTTTATATCTAGAGCCTAATTATCAAAGAGGACTTTGTATAAAACTATGTTCTTACCATATTTTATGCAACTATGTCATCCGAACATGGAGATTTGATATCTAGTAAAATGTTTATTATTGACATAGAGTGCATAATATGCATTTTAATTTCTATGTATTGGTTGAGTGTTTTCAAAGGTTTTCAGTTGAATATTTTGCAACATAATTATTTACAGCCATATAACATAGCAATTGTGTCCTAAAATTAAGAACTATTTGAGTTTATTTAAAAATAATTTGAGTTTGGGGCCCGAGAGATAGCATGGAGGTAAGGCGTTTGCCTTTCATGCAAAAGGTCATCGGTTCAAATCCCGGTGCCCCATATGGTCCCCCGTGCCTGCCAAAAATAATTTGAGTTTTTTGGCATGATATCTAAATATATCTATATATATCACAGAGGTATTTTACTTCTCACCATTATTTTCATCACAATAAGTATAGACCCAGAATTTTGTTGTTGTAAAAACAATAAGCATTGTTATGTGCTAATAACAGATACTGTTGTCAGGTACTTAGTTATTATGTGGCTTAGATTTCAAATATCCTTTATTGTTGATTTTATGATTACCAACATACAAAATGTTTAAATAATTTAGAAATTAAGTCTCTACCTTTGCTATCTTAAAATTTTTTTTATTTACACACCATGGTTACAAACATGTTCATAGTTGGGTTTCAGTAATAAAATATACAATCGTTTCACCAGTGCAATTTTCCCACCACCAATATCCCCATTTACCTCCTCCAACACCCTCTGTCTCTATTTGAGACAGGCATTCTATGATTTTTGTGTACTTATTATATATACTTACCATATTTGCCATTGTATAAGACAACCCTTCAACCCATGAAAAACTTCCTAAAAGTCAGGAATACAGCATGCTGAAACTTGTTCCAGCTTCAGGGATAAGTGATCTGCACCCCTCTTACTTTTAAGGAGTAACTTACTTTTAATACTTTTAGGAAGTTTTTGGTGGGATGAAAGGTTGTCTTATACGCCGACAAATACAGGTATTTCTCTAACTAGGTTCTCTGCTCTTTGTGGTAAGCTTCATAACATGGGTTGAACCTTCTGACCCGCATCTCTGTATTTTCTGAGTATTATTACCATACTGTCTTAATTACCTTACATCCCACAGATAAGTGAGACTATTCTGTGTCTATCTCTCTCCTTCTGACTTATTTAACTCAGCATATACATGTCCAGCCATGCTTCATTTTCATGACTTCATTTACTTAACACCTCCGTAGTTAGTAATCCATTGCATAGATATACCATTGTTTCTTTTCATCTGTTATAGAGAGTTGCCTTTTTTTCTGATTTCAGAACCCTTATGATTTTAAATATAATTCAAGTTTAATCCATTTGTATTCATGCATGGTGGCAGGAAAATACTTGAATTGAATGTCTTGCATTTTGCTGACCAGGTCTCCCAGTACCACTTGTTGAAAAGAATTTTCTACTCCTTTTCACATTTTTTTCCTCCTTTATATAAATTAGCATATCATATACCTGTGGATCTGTCTCAGGGTATTCAATCCTATTTACCAGAAACCCAAGTCTCTATTCCAATAACATGCAATTTAATTACTATTACTTTGTGGTGCCATTTGTACTGTCACGTGACATGCTGGCCCTGCAGTCAGCCTATGTGGTGCCATTTGAAATTGCTTAAGGTAGTGCCCTCAGCTTTTTATCTAATGATTATTTTAGATACTCATGGAGGTTTATTATTATATATGAATTTCAGAAGTGTTTAGCTTATTTCTTAGAAAAATGTCATAAGTATTGTTATAGGAACTTCACTGAATTTGCAAAAATGCTTTGTTGATTATTGCCATTTTAATTATGCTAATCTTCCCAATCCATAAGCATAGCACGTGTTTCCTCTTATTTCTTGAAATAATGTTTCATAGTTTTCTTAAGGCACATTTTGAATGGTACTGTTAATGCTTCTTTCTTTGCTTTCATTTATTGTATATAAAAATCACACTTTGAGAATGCTAATTTTGTAGCTTGCCACTTTACAGTATGAATATATTATTCACAGAAATGTTTTGTGGAATCTTCAGATTCTTCTAAGTATAGTTTAATATCCTCTCAAAATCATAAGACCTGAAGTCTTCTCAGTATCTGGATGCTCTTGATATATTTTTCTTCCATAATTTCTATGACAAGTAGTTCCAATAATATATTGAATAGAAGTGACAAAAGAGGGCAAGCTGGTCTTGTGTTAGGTCTTAGGGAAAAGGCTTTTTGATTTTCTACATTGAGTATAATGTTTGTTGTGGGCTTTTGGCAAGTGGCTTTGACTATATTTAGGAATGTTCCTTCAGTTCCCATCTTGTTGAGTGTTTGTATCATGAATGAGTGCTGGGCTTTGTCAAATACTTTACTTTTAGTGACATTGTGTATTATGTCAAAGGACTTGCATATGTTTAACAGTCCTTTCATTTCTGAGATGAATTCTACTTAGTCATGGTGTGTGATATTTTTGATGAATTGTTGAATGCTATTTGCTACTATTATTGTTGAAGACCTATGTTTCTGTTTTCATCAAGACTATAGGTCTGGGTCTGGAGTGGTAGTGGAAGCCTAAGGTGTCTGACTTGCCAAGGCTAGCCTAGGAAGAACTGTAAGGTTCAATTCTCCAGCGTCCCATATGGCCAGGAGTGATTTCTGAGAGCATAGGCAGGAGTAAACCATGAGTATCACTGGGTGTGGCCCTAAACTCCCAAAAGGAATTATAGGTCTATAATATATGTATATATATATATATGTATGCACCTTTATAATATATAGGTGTTTGTGTGTTTGTGTTGTATTTGTCTGCTTTTACAATCCAGTTTTAAAGAAATTGTTTGGAAATGTTTCTGTTTCTTCAGTTTCCTGGAATAACTTGTAAAAGATTGGTAGTATGTCTTCTTTGAATATCTGAAAGAATTTACTATTGAATCAACCTGGGCTTGGGCTTTTGGTTTTGGGAAACATTTGATTACCATTACAGATTCTTTGATAGTCATAGGTATGTTTAGATATTCCAAGTCATCTTAGTTTAAACTTGGGAGGTTACAGGAGTCCACAATTTGTCTATTCTTCTAGATTCTCTTATTTTGTGCGATAAAAATTCTCAAATAACCTCTGATTATTATTTATATTTATTCGTTGCTGTTATTGTCTGAAACAGCCCCTTTCATTTCTGATTTGTTTTTTTTAAGTTTCAATCTCTCTCTCTATCCTTTCTCCTTTGAAGTCTTGCTCATAGTGTAGCAATCTTGTATCCTTTATCAAAGAAAAATTTTTCATCTCCTTGGTTATTTTGATTGATTTTTGGATTTAAAATTCATAAATTTTTGCTCAAATTTTTATTTCCATCTCTCTGCCTGATTTCAGTTCAATCTATTGAGCACTTTCACATCTTTTTTTATTTTAATTGTGATTAAATTGAATTACAAATCTTTCACAGTAATATTTAAGGCACATAAGTGACAATGAATGAGGGGAATTCCCACCACCATTGTTATTATTCTCCCTCCACCCCTGTTCCCAGCTTGCATTCCACATCTCCCTTTTCCCCACTCCTGACCCCTGTAATGCCAGTGCAACTTTTCCCACATTGTACAGCTTGTAGATTGGATATAGATTCCGTTGTCGTTGACTTTGGATTTAGTATTCAAGTCTGATCAATTTTTATTTCCACCAAATGAACATATGACTGTCTGGTCTTGGTACCACCTATTTTCCCCCTCCAATTATGCGGTTGATCAAAGTGATTCCAGTAATGTGTGGCTGTATTGGAGGTATAAGAAAAGGTATGAGATAAGAAAAGAAAAAAAAAAGGCAAAAAAAGAGAAATACTGGGAGGAGTCCAATTAGGTGTTATAAATATCCATTTAGAAAAAGAAAGGGGGAAAAATTAAAAGGTAACAAAGCAAGACAAAAACAAAACAAAAATAAAAAAAGAAGAAAAACAAAAACCAATAAGGGAGTAATCATCTTGAGTGTTTGTATCATGAACGAGTGCTGGACTTTGTCAAATACTTTCTCTGTATCTATTGCTATATCCTATGATCATATTTTATTATAGTGACATTGTGTATTGTGTCAAAGGACTTGTGTACAAAAAGAATAAAAAAGAATAAACCACAAATCAAAACCATCAGCTATGGAGAAACAAACACACAAAAACACCAACAATAGCAATAAATGAGACCAGCAACTTCTTAAAAGGGGGTTGTGTTTCTTTTCTTCTTCTTCTTCTTCTTCTTCTTCTTCTTCTTCTTCTTCTTCTTCTTCTTCTTCTTCTTCTTCTTCTTCTTCTTCTTCTTCTTCTTCTTCTTCT
>PVKC010047843.1:0-10999 GCA_004027635.1 Crocidura indochinensis | reverse complement strand
CACCCCCCATCACCAGTGCAACGATCCCATCACCATTGTCCAAGATCTCCCTCCTACCCACCCAACCCCCACCTGTACTCTAGACAGACTCTCCATTTCCCTCATATATTCTCATTATTAGGACAGTTCAAAATGTTCAGTTCTCTAACTGAACTCATCACTCTTTGTGGTTAGCTTCATGAGGTGAGCTGGAACTTCCAGTTCTTTTCTCTTTTGTGTCTGAAGATTATTATCACAAGAATGTCTTTCATTTTTCTTAAAACCCCATAGATGAGTGAGACCATTCTGCGTTTTTCTCTCTCTCTCTGACTTATTTCACTCAGCATGATAGATTTCATGTACATCCATTATAGGAAAATTTCATGACTTCATCTCTCCTGACAGCTGCATAATATTCCATTGTGTATATGTACCACAGTTTCTTTAGCCATTGTCTGTTGAAGGGCATCTTGGTTGTTTCCAAAGTCTTGCTATGGTAAATAGTGCTGCAATGAATATAGGTGTAAGGAAGGGGTTTTTGTATTGTATTTTTGTATTCCTAGGCTATATTCCTAGGAGTGGTATAGCTGGATCATATGGGAGCTCGATTTCCAGTTTCTGAAGGAATCTCCATATTGCTTTCCATAAAGGTTGAACTACACAGCATTCCCACCAGCCGTGGATAAGAGTTCCTTTCTCTCCACATCTCCGCCAACACTGTTTGTTCTCATTCTTTGTGATGTGTGCCATTCTCTGTGGTGTGAGGTGGCACCTCATAGTTGTTTTGATTTGCATCTCCCTGATGATTAGTGATGTGGAGCATTCTTTATGTGTCTTTTGGCCATTTGTATTTCTTCTTTGTCAAAGTTTCTGTCCATTTCTTCTCCCCATTTTTTGATGAGATTAGATGTTTTTTCTTGTAAAGTTCTGTCAGCACCTTGTATATTTTGGAGATTAGCCCCTTATCTGATGGGTATTGGGTGAATAGTTTCTCCCACTCAGTGGGGTGGTTCTTGTATCCTGGGCGCTATTTCCTTTGAGGTGTAGAAGCTTCTCAGCTTAATATGTTCCCATCTGTTAATCTCTGCTTTCACCTGTTTGGAGAGTGCATTTTCTTCCTTGAATATGCCTGTAGTCTCAATGTCCTGGAGTGTTTTGCCTACGTGCTGTTCTATATATCTTATGGTTTCGGATCTGATATCAAGGTCTTTCATCCATCTGGATTTTACCTTCATACATGATGTTAGCTGGGGGTCTAAGTTCAATATTTTGCAAGTGGTTAGCCAGTTGTGCCAAAACCATTTGTTGAAGAGACTTTCTTTGCTCCATTTAGGATTTCAAGCTCCTTTATCAAAAATTAGGTGACTGAATGTCTGGGGAACACTTTCTGAGTATTCAAACCTATTCCACTGATCTGAGGGCCTGTCCTTATTCCAGGCTAATTCTTACAATAAATATAGTCAATGTATTTTCTTTTACTTATAATAGTCTTTATGTGTTTTTCCCTCTATCTTACTTTACTATAACATGTGTATCATATATAGATAACCAAATTAACTGCTGGTAAGGCTTCTTGTAAACTTCAGGCTGCTTGCAGCTGTCTTTGATGTGCCAAGAGTTATAAACTTTTCAACATTTCACATACCTTATTATTACATCAGCAACAGGACCTCAGAATAGATTCGTCTGGGCATCTCTGATTCAGTTCAGTCATTGGTTGTATACAAATTGTATTTTCTACTACATAAAAAAATTATTTTTGAAGAGATCTTCCTGAGAAGTAATATAAAAAAGATTAACCTTAGCATTAGAATACTTTTATATTTAGGTGGTATGATTGTAATAGTGGTAAGATTTATGTGTTGTCAACAATTCCACTTCTATTCCTAAGTCATCACTGGTTTGACCTGCCATATCTATTAAGTGTATTAATGAGTTATAAAGCAACATGATGAATTCTAATATGTATTAATATGTATTTCTCAAGATTTGTTTCAAGGGGATAAAAAATACAATGCTTTTATTCACCTTTGATAATGCAAGCTCATATTTCACAAATTCCTTTCCCATTTCTTGGCATGGTCTACCCAAGTATGCTATCTTAGATATTGATGACATTAAAAAACAGACTCACATTCTCGATGTTAATGTGATTATGAGTTGGGGCTTGAGTTAATTTAAATCATCTTGACATTTTGCACTGGATAACCCATCTTTAGTATGAAAAGGCTGTCTGGAATGATTCCTCCATTAGGAATTCAGCCTGTCACTCTTTTAAAATAAATCATAACTATAGTTAACTTTTTTTAAGCTTTTGTAGAGGTCATTTAGACATGTGGTTGTTGACGATAAAGATAAGCTCTAATAATACAAAGTTAAGGAAACTTATTTATGATGAAAATCTTTAAACAAGTGGGGTATTGAAGAAATTTACCTTAATATCGTAAAGGCCATAAACATAAAACTCAGAGCTAACATTGTATTTAATGGGGAAAAACATAAAGCCTTTCTCTAAGATCAGGCGCAATATGATGTTATCTATTCAGACTACTACTGTTAAAAATAGTATTATTAGTCCTAACCACAAGAAATTAATCAAGAAATATGAATTAAAGATTAAAATTAATAATGAAAAGTGGGACCCTGAGCAGTGGCACAACTGGTAGGCTTCTGCCTTGTATGTGTTAACCTAGGATGGACCATGATTCCCCCAGCGTCCCATATAGTCCCCCAAACCAGGGGCAATTTCTGAGCACATAGCCAGGAGTAACCCGTAAGTGTCACCAGGTGTGTCCCAAAAACCAAAAAAAAGTTAATGATGAAAAGTCAAATCACTATTTGTATTTGGCATGGTATTGTATAGAGAAAACTCTCAAAACCCTATAAAAGCTGCTTAGAAAGCATAAAGATGAGACAAAAGCCTTTTAGAAAACATAAATCTATGCAATAAGGCAGCATAATTAAAATCAAAGCACAAAATTCTGTTCTATTTTAAAATGTAAACATTCCCAAAGAAGAAAAAGAAAATTTAAAAACCCACTCATGATCATGCCCTAAAATTCAAGTATCTAAAAATCAACTTAACAAAGATGAAATGCATAGTTAGTAAAAATGTTAAATCACTACTGAAAGAAATAAAACACACAAAAATAGGAACATACACCTTGGTCAAATATTGAAAGAATCATTATCATTAAAATGACCATCCCAAGGGCTAGAGCAATAGCACAGCGATAGGGCATTTGCCTTGCATGTGACTGACCCAGGATGAACCAGGAGCGATTTCTGAGCACGTAGTCAGGAGTAACCCCTGAGCATCACAGGATGTGGCCCCAAAACAACACAACAAAAACAAAAAAAATCACCATCTCATCTAAAACATTGTACACATTAATGCAATCTCCATACCAATTACCATGACATTCAATGACTTAGAACAAATGCCTCTAGAATTTACTAAATTTATTAGTCATAAAACTCCCAAAATTGCTAAAGTAATGCTGAACAAAAGGGAAGGCATTGTATACACTGACCTCAAACTACACTACAAAGTTTTAGAACCCAAACTGCAAGGCTCTAGAATAAAGAAATAATTGCAGATCATGGCAAATAGAATTGAGAGTCTACAAAAAAAAAAAAAAGCTAAGATATATACAAAGTTAACTTATCATATTAAGGGCTAAATTATTGAATAGCATCAAGAAATATCTCTTCAACAAATGGTCTTGGGAAAACTGGCTAATCCATGACCATAAGCAAAGTTATATATTTCACATTCCATATAAAGATTATTTCAAGATAGAGTAAGGACCTCAATACCAAACATGTATTTATTAAATACATTGAAAACAAATAGAATGCCTTAGAATATTGACCTTAGAGGAATCTTCCCCAAAATAATTCCAATGGAAAAGAAGGCAAAAGCAAAATTAAACAATCACATCGATTTCAAACTTAAAATCTTCTTCACAAAGAAAGAAATAATGCCCCAAATTTAAATACATCCTACTAAATGGAATAAAATGTTTGCATATCAATTAGACAGAGATCATTTCTGAGGCATCTAAAACTTTTGCGAAGCTCAATAAAAAATAAATAAATGAATTTTTTTCTGTCCTGGAGATAGATATCCAAAAGGAAAATTGCTGGGTTATATGGCAGTTCAATTATTAGTTTATTGTGAAACTTCCATACTGTTTTCCACATGGGCTGAACAAGATAACATTTCAACCAGCATTGGATGAGAGTAGCTTTTTTACTATGTCCCCACCAACACAGATTGTTCTCAGTATTTTTGCTATGTGCCATCCTCACTGGTGTATGATATACCTCTTGAATTAGATTTTTCTCATGACAAGCGAAGAGGAGCATTTTTCCATGTGCCTGTTGGCCATCTCTTTGTCTTCTCAGAGACATGTTTTTTTTTCTTTCCCATTTTTGACTGGGTTTTCAGATTTGAGGAGGGGTTAATATTTGTGAGTACTTTGTATATCCTAAATGTCAAACTTTGGGGTTTTTGGGAGGGTTGGGCCACACCCGGTGATATTCAGGGGTTACTCCTGGCTATGCCCTCAAAAAATTGTTCCTGACTTTGGGGGACCATATAGGACACAGTGGGGATTGAACAGCAGTCCATCCTAGGCTAGCACATGCAAGGCAGACACCTTACCACTTGCACTATCGCTCCAGCCCCTAGATATCAATTTTTTTTTGTTTTTTGGGCCACACCCGATGGTGCTCAGGGGTTACTCCTGTCTGTCTGCTCAGAAATAGGTCCTGGCAGGCACGGGGGACCATATGGGATGCCGAGATTCAAACCAACCACCTTTGGTCCTGGATCAGCTGCTTGCAAGGCAAACTCCGCTGTGCTATCTCTCCAGGCCCAGATATCAAACTTTTATCTAATGTATTGAATGAAAATATTGTCTTCCACTTTTGGTAGCAGTCTTTTAGTTTTGGTCTGTGTTTCTTTCACCATACAGAAACTTTATAGTTTGAGGTAGTTCCATTATCAGATTTTATTCTGAATTTTATTTATTTTATTCGTCATTGGCATCGTATCATTGAAGACTCTTTTGAGGTCTAGGTCTTAAGTATTCTGTCTATGTTTTTCTCAATGTACATTATAGATTCAGGTCTGATCTCAAGTTCCTTAATCCACTTTGAATTGACTCTTGTGCATGATGTGAGATATGGATCCAGTTTTAATTTCTTATGTGTGGTTATCCAATTGTCCTGACACCTTAGTTGAAAAAGCTGTCTTAATTCCATTTATTTTCTTTGTTTTTTTTTGCCAAAAATTAGTTGGCCAAATACCTATGAGTTTGTCATTAGATATCATCCTGAAAGAAGTCTGTCTTTGTTCCAATACCATGCTGTTTTGATCACTGTGGCTTTGTAGTAATTCTTCAAGTTAATTAATGAGAAGCCTTCCAAGTTTCTCTTTTATTTTTCAGTATGAATCTGGCTATCTTGGGTTTTTAATTATTCCACACAAATTTTATAATTGACTGTTCTAAGTTCTTAAATAATATTATCTGAATTTGGATAGGGATTGCATTGAATCTATATAGTAGTTTAAAGTAGATGGTCATTTTAATACTATTAATTCTTCTGAAACAAGAGCATGAAATGTTTTTCCATTTCCTTAGCTCTTTTTAAATTTCTTTCTTAACTGTTTTTAAGTTTTTTTGGTATAGGTCTCTAATCTCCTTTGTTAAGAAGATCCCTAGGTACTTGACATTTTTGACAGTATTTTAAGTGGAATAGACTCTTTGATCTCATTCTCCTGTGACTCATTATTTGTATAAAAGAATGCAACCTATACTTTGCACTGAGCATTTTGCTGTATTGGCTTATTATTTATAGGAACTTTTTTTTGATCAATTCTTTAGGACTTTTAATGTATATTATCATGCCATCTGCAAATAGAAATCATTTGAAGGGCCGGAGGAGGTGGCACAGCGATAGGCATTTGCCTTGCATGTGCTAACCTAGGATGAACGGTGGTTCGACCACCACCACCCCTTGTCTTCCATATGGTCCCCCAAACCAGGAGCGATTTCTGAACACAGAGCCAGGAGTAACCCCTAAGCATCACTGGGTGAGGCCCAAAAACCAAAAAAAGAAGAAGAAGAAGAAGAAGAAGAAGAAGAAGAAGAAGAAGAAGAAGAAGAAGAAGAAGAAGAAGAAGAAGAAGAAGAAGAAGAAATCATTTGACTTCCTCTTTTCCAATTTGTATCTCTTTGATTTCCTTCTCTTGCCTGACTGTTGTCATTAGGACTTCTAATACTATGTTAAATAAGAATGAAGACAATGGAATGCTTGCCTTGTGCCTGATCTCAGTGTGTCTGCTTTGATTTTTTTCACCATTAATTATAATATTGGCCATGAGCTTTTTATAGATAGCTGCTACTATCTTGAGGAGTGTTCCTTCCATTCCTATTTTGCTGAGGGTTTTCATCATGAATGGATGTTGGATCTTGTCAAATGTTTTCACACCACTATTTATTATAACACTCAGTACAATAGTTAACAGAGTTAGAATCAACCTAGATGTCCAACAACAGATGAGTGGATTATGAAATGTAGTACATATATTCAATGTATATACTATATAGTACTAAAGAGTAATGCATTCATGCAATTCATTGCAACATGGACGGAACTGGAATATATCATGTTAAATGAAGTTAGTAAAAGAAGCATAAATACATGGTGATATTATTTATAGGTGGTATTTAGTATAACTCCATGAGGCAATAAAATGGTTTTAATAGCGGTTTTCTGGAACACTTGGTGTCAGAGTGTAGTGAGGAGAAGAAAAGAAATTGAGTGCAGGAAGAGAAAGATAGATGGAAATAATTGGGGCAGAGGTCAAGAGAATTCAGTTGTAGCAGTGTTGTTAAGGAAGAACAGAACTAAATGTCCAAACCACAGAGTAAACAACAAAGAAACCATGAGAACCAAAGTTTAACAGCCAAGCTTAAAAGGTGTTTATTATGATGACAGGCGAAGGAGGGGAGTATTTGGGATGGACTCTGCAAACATTGGTAGAGGTAGATTGACACGGTGGTAGGATTGGTTCTAAAACATTGCATGTCTAAAACTTAACTATGCATAATTTGGTAAATAACAGTGATTTAATTTTTAAATATTTAATAATAAGTAAAAAATATTCATGGGAAAAATGGGGAAAGAAACTGAACAGAAGGGGCCCAGGAGATAGCATGGAGGCAAGGTGTTTACCTTTCATGCAAAAGGTCATCAGTTCGAACCCCGGTGACCCATATGGTCCCTTGTGCCTGCCAGGAGCAATTTCTGAGCATGGAGCCAGGAGTAACCCCTGAGTACTGCTGGGTGTGACCCAAAAACCAAAAAAAAAAAAAAAAAGAAAGAAAGAAAGAAACAACTGAACAGAAGACTTAAAGATAGACAGCAGAAAAAAATTTATCATCACTGATTATCATGATACATGAATATCATTTCAGACATCCTAAACATCACTATTCCTTCAACTATCCCCGACTCCAAAAAATTCTACCACTGCAAATAAATTGATTTATTTGTATTTCTGTAATACTGTTGAGTCCCAGAGAAGAGCAACATCTTAAAAGATTGCCACTCAAATAGTCTACAATCAGAAAGTTAACAAATGAGATATAAAAGAAACACCGGGAGGGGGGGGGTCTGGTGTGGTAGCACAGCAGTAGGGCTTTTGCCTTGCACATGGCTGACCCATGACGGACAAAGGTTCCATCCCCAGCATTCCATATGGTCCCCTGAGCCAGGAGCAGCCTCTGAGCTAACCCCTGAGTAACCCGAGGAGTGGCCCCCAAAACAAGAAAGAGTAAAAGTAACACCAGGAAAGTTGAAAAGGGACATGTAGAGGGAACTTAGGGCATCATAAACAAGCAACACTCTCTTCATTCTAATTGCAGTCTGTCAATTTGGGAGAAAATGGAGAACTTATAGAATGAAAAACATCTCATTCTGGGAAACCTGGAAGATGCTGAATCCTAAGCGGATCCAAAGGAACAGTCTCTAAGGATCTGAGCCTCCTGACCTTCTTTTCAGCACAGCCCTGACTAGCAATGACAATGTTAATACACATAAAGAGGGAAACAAGAACTTGGATGAAATCCAACCAAGACAACACCATTTAGATTAAGGTCTTCCCAGCTAGGGGGCAAATTCCCAAGGGAAAACAACAAAGCTATAAAGAAAAAGTTAATAAAGTAACAAACTAAATATTTCTGAGAACCTCATTAAAATCTTTCACTCTTTGCTCTGATTATCAAGTGGCTGCTTATACCAAAGCCTGTAAACCTGACGGCTTTCAGTTCTAGGGCCTTTATTTCAAATCGTTTCTTCTCCCTATGTGGACTTGCCCAGGAAATGGGATTTAATGAGTCACCATCCTCCCCGATAATCACAGGAGAGCTCATTAGTTTTTTGTCAGATTTTTACCTCCTATTGCCCCCAATATGCCTATGACTTCCTTTGAGTTAAATATATTTCCAAAAGGAAAAACTCTAAAAAAGCATGTGTGTACTGATGCTGGACTTGAAACACTATATAAATATTTTTACATCTCTTAAAAAACATCTGTGAGCAGACGAGAGAAAAATAACAGAAGCAACAAGCCTCATAATTTAGATGATATACATCATTAAAAAGAAATAAAGTTTGACATTTATACCTTGTCAGTTCTTGCCAAATCTGTTTAAATGCCTGGATTAAGTCAGAATATAAGAGGTTGTCAGAGAATAGAAGCAAAACTGTTTAAGGGTTCTGAGCATTCATCCAGTTTGGAGAGTCTAACTTCGAAGTTAGACTTTGAAGTTTTCAAAGTCTCTAAACATTATGGCCTCCATTTCCCACTGGAAATGACCAGGAGTCTCTCTTGACACTTTGTGGAAAGGCTAGAAATCTGACATTATTCTCAAATAAAAACATTAAGTGTAGATTGATGAAGGGATGAGTTGAAACCTTGTATGACCAAAACTCAACCATCAAGAACTTTGTAACTGTCTATCTTATGGTGATACAATATTTTTTAAAAAACTTTAGATTAATCTAATATTTCCACAGATCTCTTAGTAGTAAGTTTGACTTAACTGGCACCAAAATGGCCCACAAAGGAGGTCCTGGCTTGACTAGTCTTCTAAAAAATTTCCATAGAAGACTCGGTTCTTCCAAGCAAGAGTTAGATGGGCAAGGGTGTTGCTTCTCTAGGGCTAAATGGCTGTCATAGATTAATATCTGACTCCTCATCAAAGTTGAGATAAGGGCCGTGAAGCCTGTGTGGAATACCTAAGAGTATTTATCTTTTGATTCCAAAAAGAATGGTTCTTTTTTTTTTTTTTTTTGGTTTTTGGGCCACACCCAGTGACGCTCAGGGGTTACTCCTGGCTATGCGCTCAGAAGTCGCTCCTGGCAGGCACGGGGGACCATATGGGAACGGGGGATCGAACTGTGGTCCGTCCTAGGCAAGGCAGCAGGCACCTTACCTCCTGCGCCACCTCCCGGCTCCCAAAGAGTGGTTCTTAACTTTGCTTTGCTTCACTGTATACACTGAAGCCACAGATGACAAAATCAGAAGTCAAAAACAAAGATTCTGACTTGAACTGCCTTTCTCCATTTACTACAGATTGAAATTTCTTAGGAACCTTTTTCACAATCAGCCACCACCTTGAGGACTAAGTCAGCAAGGAGAGATTCAGAAGCCATGCAGCAATTTCCTTGGTTCCAAGAGCACTTTTTTTTCCTTAACAAAAGAAAGCACTGGAAAAACAGGAAAAAAAGAAAATAGCCAATCTGTGGGACAAAAAAGTCCTGTTTGTATGTAATTATACTAGAGACTAGATGCATCTAATGGATGAATATAAGGTGATGGATGAATGTAAGGTAATGGATGAATATAAGGTGAGGTGCCTTTTCATATGACTTGCACTCTATGTAGCATTCTTCAGCCCTCGGTTGTTTCCTCCCTTCAGCTTGAACTGCCCATTCTTCACCATCATGAAGTGTCTGACATTGGTCCTATACTTTTGTTCTAATAGTGATAACCTACATTAACTTAATCCTAGTCTCCTTCCTCTCATCTGTATAGGAAAAACTTCTCAGGGGAAAAAGCAAACAGAAAATAATGAAGAAGACTGGAGAGGAAAGAAATCCCAATGTTCAAGGGATTAAAGAGGAACTGTTGTATTCTTAATGAAATGGATCTGGGAGGTTAGCAGATAGTGGATCTGAGTGGAGCTCCTAATGGTATTGGACTGGGGTCTATACTATTTAGTCTTGTGTGAAGTAGAGCAGTGACCTTGCAAGGAAGAAACGAAAACTGAAAGGGCTCAAGGAAGTCAAGATTCTAGAAAACACATAGTAGGGAGTAGTCAATGGCTTGGTCTTTCCCAAGCTTCTGGTGATGAAGGAAGTCAATTGTGAAAACTGAAAAACCCAAGCAGACTATAGAGTATGAACTCTGGTTAATTCTGGTTATTCATCTCTAAGGAATTCCCAGTAAAAAAATGAAAATAAATGCCAAATGCGGTCTAACAGAACCCTTTATATGCCCATTATTAAAAAGCACACATGCACACAACCACACTATGCATATAAACATTTTTACAACTCCAGAATCATGTAAAATTACCAAAATATGGGGAAATAACCCTGTTGAAAGCCAAGTCCCAATTTAAAGGGAAAAATTATACTTCACAAGAGGAGCTGATCCTCCTAAAGAGAAAGTAGGCAAAATAGAATAAGCAGGAAGATGAGCCATATGAACTTAATTGAACAATCTGAAACAAGCAACAACAATAAGTGTATTTAGAATAAGATGTAAGATTAGATAGCACTATGGAAAACCAAGATACGGCATAAGAAAAAGTATTTAAAATGAAAAATAAATGCTATATTTCTGGAAATTTAAAAACAAGCTTTGCACAGGGGAGTTGCCTTAAAGGGCAGGAGCACATGCTTTGCTTCCAGATATTTTTGGGAATGATCTCTGGGA
>PVKC010047842.1:0-11001 GCA_004027635.1 Crocidura indochinensis | reverse complement strand
AATTGGTAAATTTTAATTGAAATTTAGCTCTAACACCCGTAGCCGAGTAACCCTCATAAGTTCTCTAATTTCTTGACATGTCCATACCCTCCTTTATAAAATAGGGATATATTTACCTTAAATAGCTGTGACAAGATCAGATGTCATTACAAATGCAAGGAGCATTTTAAATAAGTATTTCTTTTTTATATGTCCCTCTTATCCTTTTCTGTTTCTGTTGTGATGTCAGAGGTCATATATCTGATAGCACTGCTATCAGGGGGTGTTCTTAATATGACTGTAAAGGCTGGAGTGTACTGAAGATTGCTATTCGATGTGGCACCAGAAACCTCAGTTTTATTCTCATTGGCCATCACAACAGATCACATGGAAATGTGGACAGTTATTGGGATTGAATTCTTGGTCTCATATAAATGCTCTACCACTGAGTCACATTCCTAACCTCAGAATAAGTAAGATAAATATTTTATTTGTTTGTTTGTTTTTGCAAACATGTCTGGTTTCAGGCCTTACTGCTGACTCTGCACTCAGGAATAACTCCTGTATTATATTTAGTACTGGGGAGCAAACCCAGATGAGCTATGTGTAAGACACACAGTTTACCAAAATACTATCATTCTATTCTCAGACTAGGTATTTTTATTTTTTATTTATTTAATTTTCTTTGTCTTTGGTTTTTGGGTCACACCCGGCAGTTCTCAGGGGTTATTCCTGGCTCTATGCTCAGAAATCGTTCCTGGCAGGTTCAGGGGACCATATGGGAGGCTGGGGTTCAAACCACTGTCCTTCTGCATGCAAGGCAAATGCCCTACCTCCATGCTATCTTTCCGGTCCCAGTTTTTTTAAATTATTTTATATTTTGGTGTTTGGGCCACACCTGATAATGCTCAAGGGGTTATTCTGGTTCTGTGCTCAGAAATCGCTCCTTATAGACTTGGGGGGACTATCGAGGTTTTCAGGGATTGAACCTGAGTTCTTCTCAGGTCAATCCCATGCAAGGCAAGCCCCCTATTGCTATGTTATCATTCTGGCCCTGGAACAGGTATTTTTAATAGGAATTGAACCTTACACAATTGTTGGAGACACTTAGGAAGGAAAATTCCAAAAAAGAAGTTAGAAACCCAGGGAAAAGTGAAAAAGAAGCACTCCTGAAGCACTCATAAGAAGAACGTAAACAGATGAATGGCTAAAGAAACAGTGGTACATATACACAATGGAATATTATGCAGTTGTCAGGAGAGATGAAGTTATAAAATTTTCCTATACATGGATGTACATGGAATCTATTATGCTGAATGAAATAAGTCAGAGAGAGAGAGAGAAAGATGCAGAATGGTCTCACTCATCGATGGGTTTTAAGAAAAATGAAAGACATTCTTGCAATAATAATTTTCAGACACAAAAGAGAAAAGAGCTGGAAGTTCCAGCTCACCTCATGAAGCTCACCACAAACAGGGATGAGTATAGTTAGAGAAATAACTATGTTTTGAACTATCCTAATAATGAGAATGTATGAGGGAAATAGAGAGCCTTTCTAGAGTACAGGCAGGGGTTGGGTGGGGAGGAGGGAGATTTGGGACATTGGTGATGGGAATGTTGCACTGGTGATGGGTGGTGTTCTTTACATGACTGAACCCAAACAACATCATGTATGTAATCAAGTTGTTTAAATAAAAGTTAAAAAAAAGAAGAATGCAACAAGTTGAATTTTCCAATGGAATATGGGAATGCAGATGTATAGGTACCAGGTGTGTCTTCAGAAACTGCTACAGAGATAAGACTGTTTTTCTGGGTAGCTTCTACTAATGGGGATCAGGAACCAAGCATCACAGTAAGAGAAGAGAGTGAAGACTAGGTCCAGTGACTGACTTATCTGCCAATGCCACCATGTTTCACCTCAGAGGCTTAGAGTTTAGACCAGTCTCACTCCCAGAGTGCTTAGAGAACTGCAGAGAATGTTTTGATAGGAAAACGCCCCAGAGGACAGAACAAAACCCTGTTTCAATATGTCTTATATGTGCCTGACTTGATTTTAGAAGTCCTATGGATTAGGGAATGATCTTTCCCTTCTGTACTCTCCTATATGTGTGGCATTTAATCTGTTTTCACTATTGTTTGTTTTATATGTAGTCTGTGATATCTGATATTATCCCTCTTTAGTTAGTGCCTGGACCAAGAACAACTGCAACTAAAACCTTTATCTGACTGTTGACCTTAAGTCAAAGATCACGAATTCCAAGATTGTTTTCATGATAATACAATTGCAGAAGGGAATTATATTCTGGAATGGGGATTGACATATTTGGTGGGTGGAAGATTTATCATAGTTTAGGCTTCAGATATTTTCTTCTTAGTGTACATTCCACTCTTCAGTGTGATACTGAACTGCTTTTTGTCACTAGGAGATGTGCCCCACCCCTGCTTATTTTCCAGTCCAGTCAGTCATTCTGTGATTTGTACTGTTCAATAGAATGTGGCTTAAATGGTTTTGTGTGACAACCAATCTGCATCCCAAAAAGCTTTCTATCTTTTGCCTTTATCATCTTCAAACCTGCTATCAATTTGTCAAGAAGACAAGTCTAATCTTCTTGGCGATGAAGGCCTCTTAGGTGGAGAGTTCCACTTTCTCAGCATTCTAGACTGAATTTATTGCCTAGCCCGAATTTAATGCAATTAAGGTGAGTGAAGCAAGGCGAGGCCAACAGAATTATACAACCAAGTCACAGAATTAATATAGTTTTATTGTTTTTGTTTTTAAATTACTAAGTATGGGTAAATTTAAATATAGTTGTAGATACTATATACCTTCTCAATAATTTATTTTTTCTATGTAACTTTATGCATTAAATTAACCAGAGGAAATTCCATTGTATCGTCTCAAAGCCAAGTTGGATAAATGTGCTTTTGTTTGTAAAAGACTTGTACTACACATGTGACACAAAAGTAGTGCTAAACTAGTATATGAAATAAATTTTATGTTGTTGTTTTGTGTGTGTGTGTGTGTGTGTGTTTGTATTTGAGCCATACTTGGTAGTGCTTAGGGGTTACTCTTGACTCTGTGCTCAGAAATTGATTCTAGCAGTCTCAGGGGACCATATGGAATGTCAGGAATCAGTTGCATGAAAGCATGAAAAGAAATGCCCTACTTCTATGCTATCCTTCTGGCCCCCATGAAATAAATTTTAGACGCTTACTGAAGCTCCCAGAGGGAGCTATTTATAGACTTGTAGAAGACCTGTAGAAGATAGACTTGCATGAACTATCAAATATTTTTATGAGCCACTAAACCTCAACTTTCTCAACTTAAGTGACTAGATTTATGGAATTATCGGCAAATGCTTGTCAAGTTCTAATATCCCATGATCCTATACAATATTGGTCAAAGACTAGACTTGGTATATATTCTGGATGGATGTAAACATGCCTCAGTGGGTCTCATCTGTGTGATTACACATGGCAGTGTCTTTCATCTTTTCTGCTGGATATGTGAGTACTTCCTTTATAAGTCTCACAGCAGGAGTATAGGCACTGAGCTGAGTTCTTACAGTTGCCCCTTCAGGCTACCATTCATAATACAATTTATGGGTTATCAGATAGGTTACAACTTTTGGAATATTTGTGCTGATTTTACATGTAAATAGACTGATTCTGTGTAGCACCAGGTCGTGAAAATTATTGTAGTTGCCTCAACCTTTTTTATAGTTCATTGAGCATTTCTTTCCTGGCTCAATATTTGCATACCTCACTCAGCAGTGTTTTGTTTTTTATTTTTTTTTTGTACTGTTAGTCACAGAGAACTTTGTCCTTAAGAAGCAGCATAGACCATTTATTTTCACTAAAAGATGCTTTTAGTATAATTCTTACTCCCATTCCAGGAAGCTGTTGGTTTTATATATATATATATTTCCAATTGCACTTAATAAATCCATAAGGGATAATTCCTGTCATTGAGAGTGGTCATATGAATGTCATGCATGTGTGGTGAGGTGTGAGGGAGCTAGAGAGTAATTAGCCTCTGTTCACCTACATGGTGATTTAGTTTGGAGACAGAACCTGAGTAGATGAGCCTCCTATCAGAGTTAATCAACAGATCATGCAAATGAGGCACCCATTTATAGCATTTATTTAAATTTTCATTTAAATTGCTGTTTAAACAGAATACATTTAAAAATCCTGAAGTCAACACTTGAGCAAATTGCTTTTAAAACTATATATTCAATTGCAACACATTGCAATTTAATACATAGTTCCAAGATAATTGCTTATTGCTTTAGAAGCACAAAATATGTGTCCAAATAGTTTAATGTGGTTGATGAGCTACAAGAAGCTTCTTATTTGCCTTTTTTTAGGGTGAGGAAAAAGGTAGAATGTGGTAATTATGAAGGTATTGTCGAAACCTCACCTATTTGATTTTGAACATTGACTCCACTGCTTAGTAATTATGTGGTTTTTAATCCTTTCATCCCTCTGGCCTCAGTTTTCCTATCTATAAAATGAAACCATTAAAATGCTCATTATAGGGTTATTATAATTAATAAACAAAAATCATTTGTACATATAGCACAGTATCTAATCCATTAAATGCTGCGTTACTTTTGTAAGTGCAGCTATTTTTTTTCATTCTAGAACACGACTAGAAATGTTACTAGAATACATAAAATCATAAAGGGACTTGTCACTTGCATTATATTTCTTCTTGGAAGATAAAAATCACAGAACCATCACTAAGATTGTTTCTTCTTGGAAGAACTATTTCGGATTCCTTTAGATACAATAGCATGTATAGATTGACTGCAAACATTCAGACTTGTAATTAAGTGGGATGTTTTTTTAAAAGAGAAAAATACCATATTTATTTTCTGACAATAACCAGATATAACCCTGAAGATTCTGAGAATAAAATTAGAAAACGTGGAGTAACTATAGTTACTAATTTTGATTTTAACTTTCCATAGAAATAGCTACTAAATCAAGTCACTTAAAATATTAGTTTTTGTTTTCATAGAACAGACTGACTTACTCATTCAGAGGGAGTTTTTATTAGCAAAATCTTGTACATCTCAGGATTGGAGATAGATCCAAATAACCAATTTTTGGAAAAAACAGGAATCAGGACAACTCTGAAGAGCTAGAATACATTATATATCAAAAAATCTACAAGAAAGAAGAGGACATCTCTGAAGGATTGGCCAAGACTGATCTCGGTGGAAAGGCTGGCTCTAAGTAGAATGCTGAGTGGGTGGATAAAATAATGTCTAGGCAAAACCCCCTAACATTGGATATTCTTCCTACTGAGTCTAAAAATCTCAGAAAACATTGGCAAAACATTAGATTAAATCTGATGTTTCTTATATATGTTCAGATGAAAAAGTGAGATGACCACTTCAAGAGGACAAAGAGTCAGATGACAAAGGAGGAAATATACTGACAGATTTTGTTACTACCAGGTTGGCAGTGGCTAATGATGCAGAGAGAAGGCACACTGAGTATATAGCTCCAAGGAAACATAATGCACCATGCTGCATAGCTCCCACTGGGGCAGATGCATTATATCATTTGTAGCCAAGTTCTTCAGCCCAGGAATGATATATTTTTTTAGCATTTAAAAATAAAATATTTTTATTTTTTCAAACTGTGTCATGTCCTGTTTTCTGCCGAGTTTGATTTTTTCAAGCCTTTTCAAAATTTAAGTTTTCTGTATCCAAGATATCTATAAGCTTTAGAAAGGTAGGATAATGCATTAAGATGATTTGAGCAAAACACCTCTCACTCTGACATGCCAGTGTTAATTAGGAAACATTTTGAAAGCTAAAATAAGGTTACTGCCTTATTTTCTTGGAAGGTTCCTGACAACTTAATTTTATTTTTCCATTTGGAAACTTCCTTTGAGGAGCTTGTCTTTTCAGACACTTCGTAGTATCTTTAAATCTGGTCTCTATGTCAAGTGCCTTGAGTTTCAGCAGAATCTGAGTCATTTGACTGTGACCCCAGATTTGGAAACACAATGAAATCTCATAACATAAAATATAGGTTACAAGATCATGTTACCTCTCAAATATTGTATTCACCCACGCTTTGTAAAAAGAGAGTTGATGCATAAATTTGCAGATTTTTTTAAAAAATATATCATTCTATAAACTTTCATTCAAAATTTATTTTAGAATGTACATTTACTAGAGGTTAAATAAATTATTCCATAACAGACAATTGAAAGACTCATTAGAAAGACACAGGGATTTTTTAATTCAATTTTGTGGTGATACTGTGTTTAGAAAGAGGTTTAAAAATGCAAATATGCTATCCTGCCTATTTTCTAGTAGAGTCTAGCTCATTCCATTCTCTTTTGGTATCTGCATGATACCAATTACATTTTCCCATCTTAAATTCTCTTATTTCCCATCTACAATCTACTCAAATGTCTACTTAGTATTTCTAGAAGCCCTTTAAAAGTTTCCTATTGCCTACAAGGAGAAGCCCAAACTGTGCAATCATCTTTGTACACATCCTGCAAGATCATTCTCCATCCTATCATTACTCCCATTTATAGAATATATCCTTTGTAAAAACTTGTAATCTTAAAATTTCCTGAATTCAGACACATTAACTTTTCTGCCCAGTTCAAGTTGCTTATTTTTAAAGTCTGGTATTTTAAACAATGAATTCCCTGTTATGATTATTTCCTTTCTATCTCCTTATAGTTAACTCCTACTGACTCACTAAAAAGATTTTTCACTTTTTTTTTAAGAAAATAATAACTTTAAGCACTGTGATTACAAACATGATTGTAGTTGGGTTTCAGTCATAAAAAGAACACCCCACCTGGGGCCAGAGAGATAGCACAGCAGTAGGCATTTGCCTTTCATGCAGAAGGTCCAGGATGGACTGTGTTTAGAATCCTGGCATCCCATAGGTCCCCCGAGCCTGCCAGGAGTTATTTCTGGGTGCAGAGCAAGGAATAACCCCTGAGCACCACTGGATGTGACACAAAATAACAAAAACCAAAAAAATAACACCCCCTTCACCAGTGCAATATTCCCATCACCAATGCCCTCATATTCCTCCCCCCCATGCCTGGATTTGAGGCATGCACTTTACTTTTTGCAATCACTACTATAGTCATGATAGTTGTTAGTGTAGTTATTTCTCTAACTGTAGTTATTTCTTTGTGGTGCGCTTCATATTGTGAGCTGGTCCTTCTGACCCTCATCTCTGAAAATTATTTCAATAATGTCTTTCATTTTTCTTAAATTCCATAGATAAATGAGACTATTCTCTCTCTCTCTCTTTTTTTCTCTCTCTCTCTCTGACTTTTTTCATTCAGTATAATAGATTTTACTTTTATTCCTCCTAACACACCTTTCTCCAGATGTTCTCCAGTGTCTGTATAGTGAATCACTCAATATCTCCTTGCTTCTCAAGCTCCTTGGAGCTTTTCACCCTCTATATTTTACTGACTTTATCTTCAAATTCTTAAACAGATGAATAATGGGATATAGTTTAAATTTATAAAGATTGTCTGCATAAAAGATGTCAATACACTGTCAGAGGACAGATGTGGTCAATTCAGTCACTTTGGGAAGAGTCTGTAGAAATTCAGGCAATAGTGTGGTTTTGATCTGTAAGATAAGTTTGGGGCTATAGTAAATGTTGTCACTTGGGAGATACTTCAGATAAACCTGAAAGAATTTTTTTCTGGTAAATAAAAATATAGAGGCGCAAAACCAGAAAAAAGACAAACTAAACAAAAATGTTAAAACCTTAAGAGAATTCCTGTTGTTTGTTGTTGTTGTTTTGAAATGGAACTTCTTACCTAATATGCTCTCTGTTTGCAAAGTTTATGTGAGCTTTCCTGTTTTTCCCTTCTTTTTTCTCTTCTCTTCATGCAAATGTCACATTGCTCTCATTCTCCCTTTTTAAAAGATCAATTTAGTATTTGCATGTTTTATTCTTTTCTACTGTGCTTCTTGTAGTGCTTCAAGCCTCAATTCATATGCCTTTCTTCTTTTGAGGGGCCTGGGGTGCCAATGATTCTGTGCTCAGGTGAGTCTAGGATCCACTCCTAGCCATACTCAGGCATAAGACCACTAGTTCAGGGATAGAGGTCCAGGATGCAGTTCTACTTGATCCTTACATTATTTATGATCAACATGGTAACCCTACCAGTGCATGGAGGTTGTTAGTGTGATGCCCAGAGATGCCCATGATTGGAATCAAACCTGTACTATCTTCAAGGTTCTCTTTTTCAAAAATTCTTCTTTCTCTGATTATGTCTAGGGCAGAAACTTTTCTCTTTTCTAGCTAGTCATTTGGGTAACTTGCTTTAGAGCATTTATGAATGTCTGCATATATTGTAATCATTCAGAGCTTTGCTTTTATGAAGTGTAGCTTCAATCTACCCCAAATTACTGTAAATGTGAGCCTTTTTATTCATTTCTTAGTTTTGCATTACTTAAGCTTGCTCTGAACAAGAAGGGACAGAATATACATTTGTTGGATGGATGACTGATGGTTCTGTCCAAATGCCTCTCAGTCAGATTTAATGTCTCACACCCAAAGGTTCTCTGGTATTTCAGTGTATATTCTGTGTAATCCCAATGCCTGCCTATTTTATGCCTTTGTGATGTAATTATAGACATTTATGAATTGGATTACTTTTACCAATTGGATTTGAAGGTCACTATATGTGCACCTGATCCTACAATGCTTGCCCAATGTATTATACATAGTAAATACTTACTTCATATAATCTTAAATAAAGGAATGTTAGTTCACTGAGATTTTTAACTGAGAGAGATTTTTAACCCCCAAGCAAGATTAAATACGTGACTATTTTTTTTATGTATTTTTGACCGGTGGATATTCATCCTTAGTTAACTAATGTTTTAAGTGGATATTTGCCATATACTCCTTTAATTTCATAATTTTGAGTGTGTGCAAATTGTGGAATCTCTCAGTGGACTTTGTTGTGGTATCAAATCATGGACCTCAAGTTAGGAACATCCCCTCATTCGTTCTCATTGGATAGAACTTCTGAGTCCACTGCTTTGAATGATTTATTAATACTTATTTCCACTTGTCTCCTTTCTCATAGATTATGTAGAGTTTCATACTTCTTGGCATTGCTTCTAAGACAACAAACATAGATTAAAACAGGTGTGAAATTCAAAAGGAATATAAGCAATATATGAAGCGAGCAGTGCCAAGAATGTTAACTAAATTAGGCATTCCCTCTGTTGAGTTTAGAAGAAATTGCTGACTTACACATTCTTGATTCGAGAACAGAAGGTTGTCTTTTCAAATTCTTTTCCCCATCTACAAATTCCATTGCCCTGGATCCCTAATATTCACTATCCAGATTCATAAAAACTAGATAATAGAAACTCTGCTGTTTATTTCTTGATTCCCAGGTATACACAGTACATATAGAATTTATTTATAAATGCTGGTCCTTTTCCTCTGTCTTTGATGACTTATACTAGATTGTCTGATTCTAGAGGTACAAACTCTCAGACCTCCAATAGTCTCCAGTGTCTTTTGTATACTTTTCTTAAAGACTTCCTTGACATCTCAACCAGTCTAGAGGTCTGAAATCCCCTTTGACCTATTATCTCTTATTTCTGTGCTTTGGAAGTAGCATTTTTATTACTAATTTTTCCTTAACAATTCCCAAGCTTGGGCGGGAATCTTGACTTTTAGTGGCAAAAAAAAAAAAAAACTGATATTATTTCTTCTAAGATCTACCTATCCTAACAATGGAATGTGAGTACAAAAAGTGAGTACAGGAACATTAAATTATAATAACAGTTACCATTTAGTGTGTTCTTTGCTCTGTTTTAAGCACTGCATCCAGCAGCTTGCATGCATTTTATTCTCCCAATAACAAAGAAGTAGTTATTTCCTCACTTTGCCAGATAGGAAATCTGAATTACATGGAAGTTAGGTAATATATGTAAGGTCACATTGGTAGCAGCTAGGATGCTAACAGGACCTTGATAAATAGAATAATGGTAACCAGAGTGCTAGAAAAAAGTAATTTCATCATAGTTAGACCTAGCAAAACTATGTCTGGGGTTTTGTCCTGTGACTTATTTTTTATGTTGAAAATTAACTGATCCAAGTTAGTGACATAGGACAACATAAATTATTAAAAATTCTAGAATAGCTTCAGCTGGCAAAATAATTGAAGAGGAGACAAATATTCAAATTCAGAAGTACTCCCTGATATCACAACCTATATATTCCTAAATTTTAATTTCAATATAAAATATATTCCTAAATTTTAATTTCAAATATCTATATCTAATACTACATTTGAAGTGTTAGATTTTTTGTCTTGACATCTGACTCCTTTTATTTTTTATTTTATTTTCTCTTCTATTCAGCTACTCAGTTCTCTGAGACTTTTATTACTGAGAGCAAGAGCTGAATCCAATTCATTTTAGCATCATTATTCACTCCATAACGTTTTTGTAAAAATTATGACAGCCCCCCAAAGAAAGATTCCCAAAAATTGGAATCTTCTTATTCTTCATTTATATCAACATATTATTTACCTCTATTTTACTACAACTTATCTCTGTAATGGTCAAGTCAATTTTGTCATCTAGATGACTAAAAAAATTAGAAATTCTTTTGGTAGCAATTGCTTCAGTTAAATCTATAAACTTTTTAGAACAGAGCTTGAAACAAAATATAATATGGATATATTTATATATTATGCTGTTATGATTTTTTACCATCTAACTTCTCAGTGAATATTTTAAAACCCATAGAAGTCATAATCATACAACTTACGTTTTTCATTTCTAGTCAGTATATGGCACATGCACGGTGATTATATATTGTTGAATTTAATATATAAATATAAAATAATGAGAAAATTCAGACTTTGATCACCCACATAATAATTCATGCTCCTATTTACCTACCAATCAGTAGATTTGAGTACTGTTAGAATAAGTGTTTTTGTGAAAATGTGAGGTTTTCAGCCTAGAAGAAAAA
>PVKC010047841.1:0-11015 GCA_004027635.1 Crocidura indochinensis | reverse complement strand
GCAGGCACGGGGGACCATATGGGACACCGGGATTCGAACCAACCACCTTTGGTCCTGGATCGGTTGCTTGCAAGGCAAAGCCACTGTGCTATCTCTCCTGGCCCCCTCCTCAGTACTTTTAATCTTACCTTGGCAAACACCTTAGTGAAAATTCACTATGACGCTATTATTGACATTGCTCCCAAATATAAACAGGTAAACAAACATGCATGAGAAAAAAGATGAGGAAATGATCATTCTGAAAGCCATGTCCCAAGTTAACAGTAATTGCTGCTTATAGTCTTCTTTCCTGTACCCATGTTTCACAATTCATCCTACTATTTCTTCTGTGGGTATACTGAACATTAAAAGAGACATGGAACAAGACTTGAAATCTATATATTATTCATTTGAGAAACATTATCCAAGGTTTTTAAATAGGTATATTTTAGTTAAGTATAAGCCTGGTCATCCCTATTTCAGGTAAGTAAATAGGGCAACAGAGTAAATTGTTCAGTGGGCTTATGAGGGCAAGAACATGGCTAAACAATGTTTATAATTCAAATGTTCAATATAAAGAAACTTTGATTTATTGACTGTATAGTTTTTCCTCAATATATAGTTGTTACTAGACTTCACATTTCCATCAACTGTTTCTATCTCAAGTTCCTACACTGATAATCCAGTTTTTATGCAACTCGAGTATGTATTTGGAGAGGGGATAGAACATCATTGGCAGCATGATCTACTTTAATTAGGGCAGTCTCCTACAGAGTTAGAATTTGAGAGCTTCTTGGGGTTGTTTGGCCCAGATATATTTTTGCAAGAAGACCTGAGCATTATTTTCTGACTTCAAAGAATCATTCACAAGCAGTTCTGATCTATCTAAAGCTACATTTAAAACACCTCAATCTCATTCCTATAAAATGGTATATTTCTAAAAATTCCTTTGCACCAAAAATAGTACCAAATACAAGTCAAGCAATGGAAGCTTTAGTCAAGTTGTTATTAGTTAATAAGAATTCAAAAATATGGGGGCCAGCAGTAGGGTGTTTGCCTTGCAAGTGGTTGACCCAGGACTTAAACACCAAATCCAAAGCCAAGTACAACAGAATCGATACCCAATCTACAACAAGCTAGACACAGAAGGTACCACTTATACTAGCAGCCCTGGGGAGTCAAAGGAGGGGCGCTATGATATGCTGGAAAAACAGGGGTGGAGGGAGGACAACATTAATGGTGATAATGCCCCTGATTCAATGTCACTATGTACCTAAAATACTACTGTGAATGATTTGTAATACACTTTGGTCAAAATAAAAATTATTAATAAAAAAAATAAAATAAGGTACTAGTAAGAATGATAAAAAAACAATTTATTTTGTAGAGAAAATCAAGATGTTGTGATGATACAAAGTGCCTGGATTTTTAAAGGTCATGGGATTGGACATAGAAATAAAAATATGTAAACAAGAGAGCCCAGAATGTAGATAATACAGCTTACTGGGCACTTGCTCTGTAAACAGCAAACCTTGTTTCAGTCCCTAGTGTCCTACATAGTCCCTTGAGAAATGATTCCTGAGTGTAAAGCTAAGAGTAAGCCCTGTGCATCACAGGGTGTGACCCGAAAACTAAAACAACTAAAAAATATATAAGCAAGAGAAAGAAAAAAGGAAAGTTAAACATAGGACTCATTCTAATAGGAAAGGAAAGCCAAAAGAGTTAGGCAAGAAGAGCTCTGCTTTTCTTATTTTTTAATGACAATTCTTCTAATCATATTAAATTATGGATAACTGAAAAATGTGCTTCTACTAAAAATGTGCTTTTTACTAAAACAGATTAATATTTGTTTTCAGAAGTGATTGTTTTAATTGACTCCTTAGTTTTGAAAAGACAACAGTTAAACAGGAACAAACCATCTGACAAGGTTCCATAGTTAAGCTCTGAAGTGTTGTTGTCTGACTAGCTGTTCCTCCAACAAGAAAGATCTTTCTCTACTTGAAAAGATGGAAGTGGACCCCAAATTGAGATCAAACTGGTGAGACAAACAATTATAAGTGACTGAAGTTTGTTTATATCCTCGTGCTGGTCTCATTAACTCATATATTTTCTGAATAACACTTCTGTTCTATGACTACACCTTATATCACTTGAAAGGTAAATTGGGTACTTTCTAGAGATTTAGAGAAGAAATAGCCAGTGAGCATTAACTATGCGCATTAGGGCTCTGCTATCACTGGCACTGAAGCATCATCAGGATTTGGGAGGTGGGGGGGGGGGATGCTATTATAAAGAGGTGACATATTTGTTAATATCCCCTAATACTCAGGTATAAAAGAGACTATTTTTAATGTGATACTAAAGTTTTTTTTTTGTCCTGATTTTAGCTGATTAAAGTTGCTAGAAAATAAACAAACACATTAGCTTTATTTATAAAAGAAAGTTTTTAAAAAAGAAAGTCTGAGACATTTACCTACTTTACCCTCTTCAGTTAAGCACTTCCTGAGGAGAATCCTGAAGTCTGTTTATTTTTCCAATGAACAAAGAATCAGAGGTTTCTCAGACATATTTACTTGTAAAAAAAAAATCTTTGGATACTTAAGTTCTTTAAATAGTCTTTAATTGGGAATTGGAAATAGACTTAAAATTAACTCAGTAACAGCCCCATTACATTCTACCCTAGTAATTACAGCTCAAGAGAGAGACTAAGTTGCTTACTCTAGTTCCTAGGCCACTCAATGGTAGCTGTTTTTAGAGTCCCCTAGAGATAATGATTCTTCTGGGTCAGTCTGAAGGAAAAGTCTGCAACAATGGCAATCCCCAGGGACACTCTGAGGGGGCCTAGATTCAGCTGTCAGTCACCTTCAGCCCACAGCCATCAAATCCATTTACACAAAAGCTGGTTATCACAAATCTTTTGAAAAGCTGAGTAAAGAGGAGATTTACCCATCCTTGAACCTTCAGTCTTTTTCCCCCTTGATTCCCTCATTTCTCATATCTTTCTTTTCCTTACTAAATACCTCTGGGAAATTCCGTGCCCTTCCCCTTACACACACACACACACACACACACACACACACACACACATTCACACGTCTCCCACTTCCTGAGCTCACACTATTGTTATATTAAAGGTTGAGCAAATCTTTGAATATTAATTTTCAAAATACACAGAAATACCCATTACTATTGTGCAAAATTTTTTAATACAGATAAACATTTTTCTCAACAGAAATTTAGAATTTTCTACGATAAGGATAGTTTCTTGTTATAGTTGAGAAATTGAAGCTTTGTGTAACATCTTACACATTTTTCTTAGGAATACATTTGTCTTTGTACCTTTATGTAGTCCTTTTGGTACACAATTTTTTCTTTTTCTTTTCATTTTTAAATGAGACTATAATATAAAATTCAGAATAAATTTACAGCTGTTATTAGCCCTAACAACTTGTACAATGCAAAGTTATTTTTGTATTCTACATATTACTAAATTTCAGAAATAGCTTTCTGTGAATTTTGTAAGTTTTATAGTTATTGCAAACTGATTTCTTTTCATTAAAAAGAGTAACTGTGACTCTGTAGAAAATCTTCTTGATGTGATGTCATTATTATAAAATATTTAAAACAATTTTAAGACAATTTTAATTGGCAAAAATATAAACAAAAATAGATTTAGATCTAATTTTATTATACTCATATGCTTATTGCTAGAATTAGACTAAGAAAGTTGATTGAGTAGAATGCCTTGAGGGAGTATTGTTATTATAATTAGTTTGTTAAAGATAAGAAAGTCTAATATTATAACCAGAAATAGAAGAAGAATGAAACCTGGCAAGAAGAATAAGCAAAGAAAATTTCTTCTTTTATATTTTTATTTTTTTATTTTTTAAGAGCCTTTGGGGAGAGGTTGCGGCCACACCTGGTGACACTCAGGGATTACTCCTACTTATGTTCTCAGAAATTGCTCCTGGCTTGGGGGAACATATGGGATGCCAGGGGATGAACCGTGATCATCCTATGTTAATGCATGCAAGGCAGATGCCTACTATTTACGCGAGCACTCCAGCCCCAGAAAATTTATTCTTATAGTCAGAAATCACATTATAATGAACAAGATAGTTAGCATGTTATGGTATTTAGTTAACATACCAGTTGCTGCACATGATACAGTCCAAGTTAGATCAAGCCCATCCAGTTACTATTAAAAGAACATCAAATATATTCCTGAAAATAACTGGAAATACCTATTCATTCAAGATTACTTCTTGAACCATTTACTACAACTTTGCAGGATATAGCAAGAAAAGGACTTTAGTAATTTACCACAGTAAAGTATAATTTACCATTCATTCTATATAGTTTTGAGTATGCTCAAAAATCAGTTCAAGTAAATACTATAATCTTGTAAAAATAATGTGCTCATTCAGACTATATAATAACGTAAGTTATATTTCAGGAATGTGTTAGAATTTGAGGATATAAAAATCAGCAACATGAAAATAATGTCTCATGTCAACTTACTGCCTCACTAACATATAGGGCTTTGTTCTCTTTTCAGGAGCATGAACATGCATGATTTGGTTCTTATTCCAGTTCCTACTTAGGCTTTCTTTCTAGATATTTCATTGTCTTCCAATTACATTTCAGATATGTGAGACCTTTTGATTCTTGTTACTTGTTTTCTATTAAATTTTTCATCTCTTTTTTACCTCAGGACCTTTGATTATGGCCCAAGTTTATAAAATGTTACTTTATGGTTCACTCTTTCATTCTCTCTGTGGAAAAGAGAAGCTTGTTACCACTAATGAAAGATTTAGTTTATTTATTCCACTGAATTGTGAAGATATAATAAAAGCATGATGATATCATAATAAAAGCATGAAATAAACTCTTCATACTATCACTCATCTGTTTCAGTAGGCTTAAGTGGTGGGGTTTTTTTGTATGCCTCTATCAACATTACCACAGATATGTTTTTCAAAATACATTATATAGTATATTACTTGAGGTTGTCAATGACAAGCTACCTTAAAATGGGTGGTTCAAAAATATTAGAAATATATGCTCTCACGGCTCTGGAGGCTAGAAACCTAAAATCAGGGTGTCAGCCAGATTTCTTAAGAGGACCTAGAAGTAAATCTATTCCGTACTGCTACCCTTCATTTTTCTCAACTACCTATCATGCTTGACATTCCTCAGTTTTTAACTGGATCATATGGTGCCATAGTTCAACATGGGTCAGTCATATGCTAAGATTGTCCTTTAACTTCTATCTCCCAAATCCATAAAGACTTCATTAAAAAAATAAAACATTTATATTTTCTAGAAATTTGATATTTGGGGAGATTAATTAATTTTGTATTTCATAAATTTCCTGTTTTTATTTATTTATTTATTTATTTGGTTTTTGGGTCACACCCGGCAGTGCTCAGGGGTTACTCCTGGCTCCATGCTCAGAAATTGCTCCTGGCAGGCACGGGGGACCAAATGGGGCACCAGGATTTGAACCGATGACCTTTTGCATGAAAGGCAAACGCCTTACCTCCATGCTATCTCCCGGGCCCCTCCTGATTTTATTTTAAAACAAGTTAAGATTTATTTAAAGTAACCTGAATGACTCATGTACATAGTCAATATGTACTTTAAAAGCTGTATTAATGTGTTTTCAGAATTCCTATAAAATCTGGTTCCAGCACTATGTGAATTTTATAAAAATAATATTATGCTTACATTGGTTGAAGAACATTTTTTCTTTCTGCTTAAGAAGAGGAAGAAGCTGTTGCAATAACTATTAAAATCAACCAGATGTTATCATTATTTTAAAGCACAATTGACAAGAAGTTAATATATTAATAAGAGAGAAATTAATTAAACACTAGAAAATGTAAGCTACAATAATTAATGAAATGTAGCAAATTTAGTATGCAAAACAGTCATCTAACTATTTTCCTGCTTTATTTGGGAGGAATTAAATGGGCTTTCCAAGCAGTGATCAGAGTTGATCCCAGTATTCTTGGACTGGCAGTTCAACATGAAGGCCTGAGGATGTAGTGCTGCTTAGGCTATGCAGTGCTAGGGAATATTAGGCTGCTCTGTTGGTGCTCTGGGTGCTTCCATGGCTGTAATCAGAAATGCTTTGAGAACCATATGCTGTCAGGAACTGAACCGGGGTTAGCAGCATACAAGCCATGCTCCTTGGCATGTTATAGTTCTTTTTTATACATGATCTCATTCCTCTTTTCAGAGTTAGTATTATTTATAAAATATTAGAACAGCAAACATATTTCAGTTGTACGCATTTACAATAGTTACTAATGGATATAGCAGAAACATTAACAGATACAACCACAATGATTGTTCAAAGGAGAAATGCTCTTTCTTTTTTTAAGTCAAATTAATGTAAAAAAATTTAATTTGGGGGCCGGAGAGATAGCACAACTGCGTTTGCCTTGCAAGCAGCCAACTGAGAACCTAAGGTGGTTGGTTCAAATCCCGCCGTCCCATATGGTACCCCGTGCCTGCCAGGAGCTATTTCTGAGCAGATAGCCAGTAGCCCAAAAACCAAAAAAAAAAAATTAATTTTTGTTAATTAAAAAATTAATTTTTAGGAGTTTTTGAGGAAAAAGAATATTAGAGGAGCTCGAGTAATAGCATAGCAGTAGGGAGTTTGCCTTGCATGAAGCCGACTCAGGATGGACCTTGGTTCAATCCCCATCATCCCATATGATCCCCCAAGACAGGAACAATTTCTGAGTGTATAGCCACACCATAGGGTGCCGCCCTAAAAAAAACAAACAACAACAACAACAACAAAGAAGAACATTAGATGAACAAAGAACATTAGAGACAGAAGCAGGGTTAGACTTTTGAATAATTAGATTTTGAGAAAAAGAAAATAACATTGGAAACAAAAATACAATGGAATACAAAGCAGCTGTATGATTACTATTTTTCCTGCTTGCATAATAAACATATAAATATAGAAAGTACTAAAATAGAAAACTAACCATTTTATTTAATTTGGGTTATGGAATAATTTCTAATTCTAATTCAAGTCTGTTGGAAGTTGTGATTACTGCAACAGTATATCAAAGTCATAACAGTCCACAGTTTATACACAAACTCTTTTACAAATTAGTTTGACCTAAAAAAAAGAATTTTCATATGATTTTCATTTTTAACAGCTCAAGATTTGTATCATCCATGATTTTTATGTCAATAGTTAAATAAGAGTGATTGATTTTCCCATGTGCTACCAATCCAAGCACTTAGGAAGGCATATTAACTCTATTAAAGTAGTTTCATTTCACCAGATCAAGATGTCTAGAATAGTTCTTTCCCTCATCTTCTTTCTTCCAGTATTGACTAGCAAGGTGCGATCAAGACACAAAAGAGTGACAGAGGAAGTTCTGGCAAATACATTGTGTTGATGAATGATTCCCAAAGTTTAAAGACATAGTACATGAGTTAAAGTGCTCGCCTTGCATGCTACAGATCCATGTTGATCCCCCTGGACTATGTATTGTCCACTGAGTACTTCTAGGACTCAATTCTAGGCATAGAGCCAGAAATAAGCTCTGGCACTGCCAGGTATAACCCCACTCATCACTCTATTAAAAAAGAAAAGAGAAATTAGCCAAAATCCCACTCCCTCAAAAATGAATATTTTACTTTTAGCAAGGGTTTCCTGTTGTAGATTGTTCATATAAGAACAAGTGGTGATAGTTTGAAAGCGATGAGAAAGGGGAAATAGAAAACTTTGTGTATGAGTATGCATGTGTGTTTAAAATTCTTATTACTGAAAAGAGTGAGCACAACCACGGGAATAAGTTGGAATCTCTTTTGCAGCCTGAGCTGTGTTGTTTCAAATCATTCTTTATGACCATTCCAAGTATCTCTTTTCCTTACTCACCAACAAGATTTATTCAATGTCATTTCCAGAAGTAACACCTCAAGTAACACTTACAGAAACAGTTTCTCAATAACAGGATGCTGATTTTATAGTGTAAAATTTTTTTTCTGAAAATCATTTTAAAGTCCAAAGTATCTGAAAATAGAAAGAGACATTCCCATCAAAATATACACATAGTACAAACTAACATAGTTGAAGAAAATTGTTAAAATGAAACATTATGGGTCAGAAAGTATTAGTGTTTCGTTGCTTATCTTTGTACACAACCTCTTTCTAACGTAAAAATCATGATCTATTTTTTTCAGTTATTTCTGGAGCAAACTGTATTGATACTCTTTTTGCACGGTTTTATTTGGAAAGCTTGGCTAATTTTTTCTTATAATTATTCTTTTTATTTGGCCAATGACATCTGTCTACATCCTCCAAATTTAATCTACTTTTTTTTTAAATATTAGTTACTAGATTTTTTAAATTAAACCTAGAAAAAAATAATCTCCTGTGGTATATACTGAACAAACGTTATTTTTTAATGAATGGGTAAGACTTTTTCTATTTTACATAAATATGTTATAAGTGAGAGAACCTTTTAGCTGAATATATCAAGTTATGGAATTATGCCTGTATGCAGAGTTGCATGCTATTTTTATTACCACAGTTTCAAGGAGAGATATATGTAAGAGTTTAACATAGAGACCATCATCAAAGATCATACAAATGGAAAATTCTTGAAGAATCTCTTGGTTACAATTGAAAGTAAAATACATTTTTAAGTTCTTAAACATTTCAAACCTTGAAACCTCATAAATTAAGCATCATTGGGCCTGGTCCCATCTTTCATAACAGCTCTCCAGAGAAAATCTAAAAGCCAGGACACTCTAAGATGAGCTGTGGATGATTCAGTAGGTGGCACAATTTTCACTGAGTCAGTACTGAACTGATGCCCCAGCATGGTATGAGGGGGCACAGCACTGCTGGAGGTGTCGTCTAATGGATGAGGGTAAAACCAAGGTCTTGACCACCAGCAGTTATTAAAAATCCCATGGCACTTTTCAAAAGAGTAAAGATGATGTTAAACCCTATGTCCTGGCTAATTTCCAAATTGGGCAATTATATTCTGCCTACTTAAAATTTTTCTGTAATTTTAGTTGCATAATATATTCTTCATCTTCTGTCCTATGCTTTTGCTTTTTCCAGCTTAGAGGTGGATACATTTTGTGGTGAGGGAAATGATGCTTCTTTGACAAATGTCTTGCAAGGTCTGAGATCAGGGGATAAAAGGTACAACATCCATCTATTAGAACAGGTGCCATATTAGTTTGTTTCCACTGTGATTAGGCTGACTAAAAGAAAATTGCCAAATAAGTGTCCTTAAAAATAGCCTCGTCAGGTAGTCAGAGGTGCTATGCTTGCAAAAGTTTCCAAGATGGATATTTTAATTTTATTAACTGTGACTAAGAAATGAGGCTTCTCTTGAAGTGAATATATTATGTAAATACAAACAATTTAAGCATAAAATTATAGACATTTAATAGAAATAATTAAATTTTCCAATATTTGCCTAGCAAGCCTATCACATTTGCTCTAATTTTAGTCACATAGCATCTTCACTTATAATATATTGTAATTTTCTTCAAATCGATCATTATTAAGAGAAGGTTACTGTTTCAGAATACATATAAAGATTAAAAACTCTTTTATTTTAAAGAAAAATTTAAAAAATACCTGTTAGCATGTTTGGGAAAAAGATTAGTAAGGTAGAGACCATTACGGGGCTGAGTCAGCCAGACAAATGCTTCGTAATTTTGTTTCCAGCTTCACATAATACTTGTGGGACCAACCTCATAGGAAATAATCTGCAGTAAGAATTGAATGTCCTATATGGAAGCATTTTTATTTATCTTGACATTTTAACATTAAAACACGTTCAGCTAGAATGATATTAATGATATTCAAAAATTGTTTTCTTAAGGACCGCACATTTGCCTGAAAATAAAAAGATAAATATAATCTCTAAGATTTACTTGGGCAGTCATTAGTATGTTGCTACTTTCTGAACAAGATTTTTACAGATAAATTAAAATGTTATTTCAAAGGTTTCTTTTTCTAACACTTATTTCACTTGTGTTACAAAGTCTTTTCCAACTAAAGTCATTCTACTCTCTAGAGATACTGGAAACTTATTTTTGTGCTTATTATAATAGAGTTAATATAAGAGAATGTTTTTAAGCAAAAGCAATATCTGGCAGCATGTAGCAGCAGTGCTAAATACTCTGGTAAATAAACACAGTAATTCTGTTTGCATAAATGCCATAGCTACTGGATAAATAAATCATGTAAGAAGGAAATGCCATCTTTAGAATTTGGACTTGTCATTAGCAAAAAAATATACTGTTTTTAGATTAGCTTTGACAATTGCAACAGACTGCATTGAGTAATAGTAAGAATTCACTTTCTAATAGAAAAAGTAGTCACTCTGATCACTTTGTCTTTTTAGTATGCAGCCCAGAGGATTCAGAAAAAGATTACATTTACCATAATTAACATATATGTAAATGGAGATCATGGCTATGAATGATAAATTTTCATAGCAATTTAAACCTTGTACAAATTAATCAACCATACAGACACTTGATTAATGAAAGGCAGTGTCACTTTAAAATGCAACATGTTAATATATATTACTGTTATCGCAGATCAAAGAATCTTTAAATGTAAACCAATTAGAACAAAGTTCAATCTACATTTTTAACAAATTTAATTCCCATGTAATTATGACAGCAATTTGAAAAACTGTTATTCTGCTTCATATTTATTTACTAATTTTAGTGAAAAGTCATGCAAATGGATTTTGCATGTCTCATCATAGAGACTAGATACCCAAAATATAAGATTATAATATCATTAAATTACAAGGTGAAAGCACAAAAACCACTAAAATTTCTTTGCAAGATATTTATTCATATGCCATGCTAAATTTAGATATTTACTTCTAGTTACCAATTTTTGGCCTTACATTACATTAAACAAATTAAGACCTGAATGGCTGAAATTCATTCAGTCCCAGGTTTTATATGAGATTTAACATGCCTCTTTAAAGCTATTTCCTTTGATTTTTGGAGAAAAG
>PVKC010047840.1:0-11050 GCA_004027635.1 Crocidura indochinensis | reverse complement strand
TCTATCCTCTTGATTTTATACAGATATGTTTTATGTGCTAGGATGAAAAAAGAACCATGTACATTGGAGAATAATGTGCATCCAGGTTTCTGGGGATGGAGTGTCCTATCTATATCTATTAGGCCTCTTTCTTCCATTTCTCTTTTCAGGGCTAGTATATTTTTGTTGGGTTTCAGTCTGGTTGACCTATCAAGTGTTGATAGGACCGTGTTTAGATTTCACACAATTATTGTGTTATTATTGATATCTTCTTTCAAATTTCTCAGTAATTGTATTAGATATTTTGCTGGTCTCACTGGGTGTGTATATGTTTAGTAGTGCGATTTCTTTCTGTTGCACATAGCTCTTGATTAGTACAAAGTGTCCATCTTTGTTCCTTATAACTTTTCTGAAACTGAAGCTTGTGTCTTGTAATATTAATATGGCCACTCCAGCTTTTTTAAGGGTGTTGTTTGCTTGGGATGATTTTCCTCCAGCCTTTGGTTTTGAGTTTATATTTGTTCTGACTATTCACGTTTGTTTCTTGCAGGCAGCAGAAGGTTGGTGTCATCTTTTTTTTTTTTCAGCACTTCTATTTTTTAATTAATTTTTATTTTTAATTATGGGAACAAAGATGCAAAGAATGAGGACAAGGTAAAGTTACAGTGGAAGGACAATCACCCATAAACAGAATTCTCAGTAGTCCCATTGCTGATGTCTTAACTTTGAACTTTCAGCCAAAGAATATTAAGAAAAAAAAAAAAACAGAATCCATGTTCAATTACTTTCTTCCGCAAGTCCCCAGATTGTAGTACATAATATTTCTTAGCATCACACAAAACAATCTAAAGAAATAAGACTTTGTAACTCCTTAAACATTGAAGGAAAAGAACTTTTACATTTCCATGCACATGCCTATTAGTTTAAGCTAACCTCAAAGTTTAAGTGGGTTGTTTTTCTTAAGAAAGAGCACAGTAAAAAAGGTGTTAGAGTGGTAATTATTTTCATAGGCCCACCAAAATATGAGGGACATGGAAAGGGAAAGCCTTGGCCTAAATACAAGGAGATGTTACCCCTGAAGTTTCCTGGCATAAGACCAACTCTAGGCTCCAGGCAAACTAGTTTGTCCAATCCAGGTCATTGTTGCCGATACACTTTTATTTTTCACACCATCTCCTTTGCTGGTATCATGTTTCTGTATTAATGATCCTGGAATTTGCATATCCTATATTGCAATCAGAATGGTGCAGAGAGTCTTCTCATTTCACCTCAACTTAAAGGGCAATGCAGAGAACCCTGTCCTGTAGAGCAGGTCATTGTTGTTGTCAAGTCTTCTTAGTGTTAAGAGAAGTCTCTTTTGAGCAGGTCGATGTCAGAGCCGTGGTAGAGGATTGCTTCCAGATGTTATTAAAACCTTGGATGTTTCATAGATAGCTCGCCTGGTTCAGGGGTGAATGGAGGAGGCCCATTCTTCTGAGGCCTGTGCCAGGTCATTATATCAATGTTCAGGGTGTAAGGTCCCATTGCACTACGAGATTTGTGTGTTACAACCTCTATTACTTAAGAACTTATTTGTATGTATAGTATTTTCCCATTTTAATGTGCCTATGCAAACAAGGAACAATGCAATGAAGCGTTATCAGAGCATATGGAGGCCATAAGAACAAGTCCAACAATCCCCATAACATGGTTCAATCATAAGCATTAAACTGAGGGATGCGTCCACCAAGATTCGTTATTGAACAGCTCACAAAGAGAAGACAAGATTAAAAGTGGGTAGAATCGTCACGGTAAAGAAATATTGAGAGTTATAGCAGTGGAAACACTCGGAAGTCCTGGCATGTGTAGTCTTCTGGGTGCAGCCAGTCCCAGCCTCAGTAGTTTGTGGATGCAGATGGGAGGAATTTCTCCCTCCCCACCCCCCAGGGCCTGATTAACCAGGCGTGGCCCTGAAGACCCGCCTGGTGTGGGGGGATTTCAGTCCCCTGGACTAAGTGGTCAGCCCAGGGGTCCTATGGCTAGCTGTTCTGCCCAGAGCCCCCAACATACCAGTGGAAACACCCAGAAGTCCTGGCATATGGTGGTGTCATCTTTTTGATCCATTTCACCACTCCGTGTTTCTTGGTTTTTGGGTCACACCCGGCAGTGCTCAGGGGTTACTCCTGGCTCCATGCTCAGAAATTGCTCCTGGCAGGCACGGGGGACCATTTGGGGCACCGGGATTCGAACCAATGACCTTTTGCATGAAAAGTAAACGCCTTACCTCCATGCTATTTCCCGGGCCCTTCACTCTGTGTCTCTTAATTGGTGCATTTAGTCCATTGACATTGAGGGAGATGATTATCATGAGATTTAATGTCATCTTTGTGTATAAGTTTGGTGTGTCTGTTGGTCTATCTTGTCTTAAAGTAGACCTTTCAGTTTTTCCTTTAAGGCTGGTTTTACATTTGTAAATTTTTGAGCTTTTGCTTATCCGTGAAGCTATGCATCCTTCCTTCAAACCTGAATGTGAGTTGGGCTTGGTGCAGTATTCTAGGTGAAACCTCCATTTCATTCAGTCTTGTCACAATATTCCACCACTGTCTTCTGGCCTTGTGACAGGTCTTGTGATATGTCTGCTGTAAATTTTAAGGATGCTCCTTTGATTAAATTTTCCATTGTGATCTTGCTGCTCTTAGAATTCTATATCTGTGGGATTCATCATTGTGACTAGCATGTGACTTGGGGTGTTTTTCTTTGGGTCCCTTTTAGCTGGTACTCTTTGGGCATGCAGGATATGATTGCATGCAGTCTTTAGCTCTGGAAGTTTCTCTGTGATGTCTTTGACTGTTGACTTCTCCTGGGGATTTCTTTCCTATTTCTTTGGGACTCTAATGATTCTTATATTGTTTCTGTTGAGTTTATCAAAACTCTATTTTCATCTGTTTACATTATTTAAGTACTTTTCCATTATCTGATCATTTAATTTAAGGTTCTTTTCCAATCTCTTCTGCTTTATGGAGTTGTTCTGCATTTCATTTTCCAGTTACTGATTCTGTCCTTGGGTACTGTTACCCTGTTGGAGAGGCTTTCTATTGATGTTTTCAGTTAAGCTACTGGGTTTTTCAGATCTGTTATTGCAGTTTGGAGTTTTTTGATTGCTATCTTTGTGTTTTGTGCAGCCATATCTATGTTTTTTTGATTTCCATGAGGATACTCCATATTTCTATTCTAAACTCCTTATCTGAGAGATTATTTAGATGGTTGGTATTTTGGGGGTCATCAGAGCTATCATCTTCATTCTCTGTGTATGGTGTTTGCCTGTGTTCCCCTTTGTCATGCTTGTAGTTATTTTTCCTGTGTGTTATGGTGGAGTTCATTAGTTATAAATAGTGTGCACCATGAAGCAAAGTGAAGCGGCTGTGCTCTTCTGGAGCTTCTAGGAGACAGTTCTTGTTGGGGCTTTTTTGATCTTCGCAGGAGAGTTTCAGGTGACAGGTCTCCTCAGTCTCACCAGTAAGTAAGCTCACAGCAGGGGCAGAGCCCTCTTGAATGCCTTCATAAACAAAGGAGCTACCTTTCTGCTGCTGGGGTGCTCTTGGGAATTATTCAATGTCTTTAATTTTTCTTAAAACCCATAGATGAGTGAAACTATTCTGTGTCTCTCTCACTCTGACTAATTTCACCCAGCATAGTAGATTCCATGTAAATCCATATATAGGAAAATTTCATGACTTCATCTCTCCTGACAGCTGCATAATATTCCATTGTGTATATGTACCACAGTTTTTTTTAGCCATTCATCTCTTGAAGGGCATCTTGGTTGTTTACAGAGTCTGACTATTGTAAATAGTGCTGCAGTGAATATACGTGTGAGGATGGGATCTTTGTATTGAATTTTTGTGTTTCTAGGATACCTCCTTACACTCCTTAGGAGTGGTATAGCTGGGTCAAATGAGAGCTTAATTTCCAGTTTTTGGAGGAACTTCCATATTGTTTTCTATAAAGACTGGACTACACAGCGTTCCCATCAACAATAAATGAGAGGTCTCATCTCCCTACATCCTCACCAGCACTGATTGTTCTTGTTCTTTGTGATGTGGGCTAGTCTCTGTGGTGTGAGATGGCACCTCATTGTTGTTTTGATTGGCCATCTCCCTGATGATTAGTGATGTGGAGCATTTTTTCATGTGCCTTTTTTGTCATTTGTATTTCTTGTTTTTGTTTTTTTTTGTTTTTGTTTTTGGGTCACACCCGGCAGCGCTCAGGGGTTACTCCTGGCTCCATGCTCAGAAATTGCTCCTGGCAGGCACGGGGGACCATATGGGACACCGGGATTCGAACCGATGACCTATTGCATGAAAGGTAAACGCCTTACCTCCATGCTATCTCCCGGGCCCGGTCATTTGTATTTCTTATTTGATAAAGTGTCTGTTCATGAAATCAATATTTATAACACCTAGTTTTTCTTTTTTGTTTGCCTTTTTCTTTCTTTTTTCTTTTCTTCTCCCATATATTAATTATATCTCCAATAGAACAACATTACTGGAATCACCTTAATCAGCCCATAATTTGAGAGGGAAAAATGGATGGTACCAATACCAGACAATCATATATTCATTTGATGGTAATAAAAACTAATCAGACATGAATTCCAAATGTAAAGTTAATGACAACAGAATCAATACCCTATCTACAACAAGCTGTAGAAGGGGGGAACAGTTGCACTATCATTATGGGGGTAAAGGAGGGAGAGGTGTTATGCATGCTGGGAACAGCAGTGGAGGGAGGACAACACTGGTGATAGGAATGCCCCTCATTCATTGTCACTACGTGCTTCAAATACTACTGTGAGCAAATTGTAATTCACTTTGACTACAATAAAAAATTAAAAAAAAGAATGGGTGTTGGACCTTATCAAATGCTTTCTTACTTCTATTGATACGATCTAAGTTTTTCTTTTTCTTTTGGTTGATATAGTGTATATGTTGATAGATTTATGTATATTAAACCATCCTTGCATTCCTGGGAATAAACCTACTTGGTGTGGTGAATGACCTTCTTGATAAGGCATTGGATCCTGTTTGCCAGAATTTTGTTGAGGATCTTTGTATCTGTGTTTATCAGGGCTATTGGTCTGTAGTTTTCTTTTTCTGCAGCATCTCTGTCTGGTTTTTGTACCATGGTGATGTTAGCTTCATAAAAACTGTTTTGGGGTCTTCCTGCTTCTTCAATATAATGAAAGAGTCTGAATAGGATTGGTAGAAGTTCCTCTTGAAATGTTTTAAAAATTTTATTAGTGAATCATCTGGGCCTGGGCTTTTGTTTTTCGGAGGACTCTTGATGACCATTTAAAATTCTTCAGTAGTTATGTGTCTATTTAGATATGCAAGGTCATCCTGGTTTAACCCTGGAAGGTTGTAAGAGTCCAAGAATTTATCCATTTTCTCTAGGTATGCATGCTTCATGGCATGAATTTTTTTCAAAGTAGTCTCTTATTAACCTTTAAATCTCTGCAGTATCTGTGGTGATCTCCTCCTTTTCATTCCTAATCCAGTGTATTAGATTTCTCTCTCTGTTTCTTTGTGAGTTTTGCTTATAGATCACCATGCACCAAGGTCAAATGCAAATGGATTAAAGACCTTGATATCAAACCTGAAACCATAAAGTATATAAAACAACACGTAGGTAAAACACTCCAGGACATTGAAACTAAAGCCATCTTTAAGGAAGAAACAACACTCTCCAAACAAGTCAAAGCAGAGATACACAAATGGAACTATATTAAACTGAGAATTTTTTGCACCTTAATGGAAATAATGCCTAGTATATAAGATCCACCCACAGAATGGAGGATGCTATTCACCCAATACCCATTAGTTAAGAGGTTAATATCTAAGATATATAATGTACTGACAGAACTTAACAAGAAAAAACATCTAACTCGATCAAAAAATGGGAAGAAGAAATGAACAGACAATTTCTCAAAGAAGAAATACAAATGTCCAAAAGACACATGAAAAATTGCTCCACACCTCTAATTATCAGGGAGATGCAAATCAAAACAAAAATGAGGTACCATCTCACACCACAGAGACTAGTACACATCACAATAAGAACAATCTGTTCTGGCGAAGATGTGAGGAGAAAGGAAATCTCATTCATTGCTGGTTAGAATGTCATATAGTCAGCCCTTATGGAAAACAATATGGATATTTCTTGAAAAACTGGAAATTGAGCTCCCATTTGACCTAGCTATACCACTCCTAGGGATATACACTATAAACACAAAAATTCAATACAAAAATCCCATTCTTCACACCTATATTCATTGCAGCACTTTTTACAATAGCCAGGCTCTGGAAACAACCCAGATGCCCTTCAACAGATGAATGGCTAAAGAAACTGTGGTGCATATACACAATGGAATATTATGCAGCCATTAGGAGAGATGAAGCAATGAAATTTTCCTATACATGAATGTATATGGAATCTACCATGCTGAATGAAATTAGTCAGAGGGATAGGGAGAGAGACACAGAACAGTCTCACTCATCTATGGATTGAAGTAGACATTGAAGTAACTCCTGGAGAAGAGAGCCTGAATGATTGACTCAAGATATGAAGCTCACCACAAAGAGTGGTGAGTGCAGTTAGAGAAATAAATACGCTGAGAACCATCATAACAATGTTAGTGAGTGAGGGATGTAGAAAGCCTGTCTCGAATACAGGTTGAGGGGAGGGAAAAGATGTGGGTGGGCATTGTGGATGGGAAAGTTACATGGGTGAAGAGGGATGTTCTTGTTATGACTGAAACCCAATTGCAATTATGTCTGTAATCACAGTGTTTAATTAAAGAAATGATTTAATAAAAATTTCCCCCAATTATTTCATATTAGTTCAATATGAGAAGATGAATTGGAACATTTAATAAGGCATAAATCAATCAGACTTATAGATGATATCAAAGTTATACAATATATTAAAGCAGAAAATTGTCAAATATAAAATTAAATTTTGTAAATGTTTCCAAATTAAGTATAATTTTTTTGGTTTTGGGGCCACACCCAGTGACGCTCAGAGGTTACTCCTGGCTATGCGCTCAGAAGTCGCTCCTGGCCTGGGGGACCATATGGGAGCCGGGGGATTGAACCGTGGTCAGTCCAAAGCTAACGCAGGCAAGGCAGGCACCTTACCTTCAGCGCCACCGCCCGGCCCCCCAAATTAAGTATAATTTTTAGGTTGGATATAAAGAGTATTTGAAGTCAGAGGCTAAATGGCAGTAATAAAATGAACAGTTTTTATTCCTTTGTACTTGAGAACATGTCCAAGGTTTTTTATATAATAAATACACTAAACACTGGACACTTGTTAAAAATATCAATTTGTTCATAAAATATATCCAACCAAACATTTGTATCAGATTCTGAGATGTTACAAATGACCTGATGAAATTAGGAACTGCTGGTAGTGAAATGGGGCAGGTAAACAAATAGAGAAGAAAATAAAAGCAGGGATCGGGAAGGTGGTGCTAGAGGTAAGGTGTCTGCCTTGCAAGCACAGCGTAGGACGAACAGCGATTCGATCCCCTGAAGTCCCATATGGTCCAACCCAAGCCAGGAGCGATTTCTGAGCCCATAGCCAGGAGTAACCCCTGAGCATCAAGCGGGTGTGGCCCCAAAACCAAAAAATAAAAATAAAAATAAAAATAAATAAATAAAAATAAAATAAAAGCAAATGACCCAAACACTGATTTTTCAACTTTTAAATATATGTATACATTTAGTACATCTCCCATGCATAATTTAGATACTAATCTTTTAAATCTAAAATATTTAATTACTATTTAAGAGATTCTTAAAATATAGAAGAGGCAGATAACCATGAAAATAAACTTATTGTTTTTTTTTTACTTGATCATGTTAAAAGTTAATTTGATTAATTTGTAGAGACAATTCTATGTTGGGTTATTTAGAGACTTGCACATTCCCAACCACAGTAATTGGTTTGGAGCTGGTCATGTAGAAAAGCAAAAAAAAAAAAAAAGAGATCATTTATTTCTTTACTCATTTGTGTGTTTTGACAAATTCTAAATGAGTTTAGCACTTCTGTCTGCTAAGAGAAGGAAGAACCATTGTGAACCACTGTTAGAGATAACCACACACACCCAGCGGACAGGTGGATCCCATCTCATGCCATAGGTAGCAATATGGGATAAGAAGAGCCAAGGATTACCTGTGAGCCACTGTCTTCACCTGAAGGGAAACTCACTTCCATTGAGAGAAGGAAATGTTCTAATAATTATTCACCAGGTCAAACAACAACTAAAGAAATACATTCAGAGGTGGCCTGGGAGATAGCATGGAGGTAAGGTGTTTGCCTTTCATGCAAAAGGTCATCGGTTCGAATCCCGGTGCCCCATATGGTCCCCCGTGCCTGCCAGGAGTGACTTCTGAGCGAATAGCCAGGAGTAACCCCTGAGCGTCACTGGGTGTGACCCAAAAACAAAACAAAACAAACAAACAAACAAACAAAAGAAATACATTCAGGAGTCAGAGATATAGCTTAGGGATCAAACACTTGCATGTGTGAGACTCTGGCACTGATTCTCAACACCACAAAAAACAAACAAACAAACAAACAAAATACTAAACTAAAGAGCAAGTTGCCCTTCCTCACCAGCCAAAATCAGAAGACAAAAATCAGAAGGCTTGTCACCCTTTGATCTGTGCAAAAGCCAAGATCGCTATCTACAGATGACTGGTTGTTACAAACCATGACTGTATAGTATGCATCCTGGTAACAACAACAACAACAACAACAACAACAAAGCTCTAGCCTAGGTTTTGGTCTACGATCTGTTCAACAAAGAAGATCTCCAATTCCAAAGGTCTGACTGAGACAATCGCAACTGAATGGGTCTTCCAGAAACATGATGAAAGACTTTATCCCAGGCTCTATCCTAGGAGCAGCATAATGACCAAGAACACCAACTACAGAAGATGGATTAAAACGACACTGAAGAAACAGAACTGCTAGAACCACAAAGAAAGACTTCATCTTAAGCTCCATTCCTTGAGCTGTACAGACACCAGGATCTCTAGATACAGAGGTCCGATTTTACCATCCATGATGAAGCAGAAGTCTTCCATACACCACAAAAGCACCGAGGGGAGAGTAAATGATCATGCAAAGAGTGTATAGTTAATTCCATGACAGTAAACTTCAAGAATGGATAAACCCTGTATCTCCTAGGCCAAGGGAATTCCCTCTATAATGTCCCCAATAGTTACTGTACCTATGCGGGGGAATGGGGGAAAGCACAAAAGAATCTTTTATCCACTCATATATTTAATCATTGATTGATTTTTTTGACTTCTTTATTTTGGTGTAGATATTGAAATTGATGCCTCCAATTTTATTTTATCTTTCTCTTTCTTTTTGCACTATGGCATGGTTTGATTTCAGAACCAGGACTATTGTGTGGTGCTTGTCTTTATTGCTGCAGTGCTCACTGGATATTTTATTTGATATTTTTCTCTGTATTGTTGCTGTGTTTCAATTACCTTTTTCCTGTTATCTCTCAAACTGAGGTTGAAAGCCTCTAGAAGGACTCCACCCATTTTTAGCTTATTTGATTTTTACCCCATTCTATTGCTTTTCTTTCCTTCAAACAAAACCACATAACTCGAACTATCTAGCTCTGCCTCTCAAATAGAGGGGGAACTAGGGAGGGTACCAGGACCAAACAGATATATGATCACTAGTAGTAAGCTAGACACAGAGCGAACCACTTACTCTAGCAGCCCAGGGTTGAGGGTGGGGAATATGGGTTGCAGGAAGGGAACGTGGGGTGGAGGGAGGACAAATTTGCTGATGGGAATTCAATGTTAATATGTACCTAAAATACTATTGTGGGGGCTGGAGAGGTGGCACTAGAAGTAAGGTGTCTGCCTTGCAAGCGCTAGCCAAGGAAGAACCGCAGTTCGATTCCCCCAGCGTCCCATATGGTCTTCCCCAAACCAGGGGCAATTTCTGAGCGCTTAGCCAGGAGTAACCCCTGAGCATCAAATGGATGTGGTCCAAAAAGAATTAAAGAAATACTACTGTGAAAGATATGCAAACCAATATGGTCAAAATAAAAATTAAAAAAATTATAGTCTTTATAAAAAATATGAACTTGATTCTACCAGTAAAAGATAAATTCCGAGTTGGGATATAATTTTTTATTCCCAGACACTACTCAAACCCACGCCTAGACAAGAATACTTTATATACTCCTAGTGTAAATTCTACAAATAGATATGTGAGTTTAGAGAAGACTGGTGTACAGTAGACAAAGAAATTCTCATTAAATGCATTCAGTTTCTGGGACATAGTTTTCAAGTAAAAAACAGTTAATTATCACCTTCTCTAGTTTTTTTTTCTTGAGCATTTTCCACCTCTCACTTTTCTAGGATCTAAGATTCAGGAAGTTAGTTTTCAAAAGTATCTGGAGATAGAAAATTGTTAAGATATGCTGGAATTTTGGGTTGTGTGCACTATTTTTATTTTTAACATTTTTTTGTTTTTGTTTTGGGGTCACACCAGGTGATGTTCAAAGTAACACCTAGTAATTCCTGACTCTGCAATAAGGAATTATTCCTAGCAGTGCTTTAGGGACTTCATGGCATGCCAGAAATCAGACTGCGTCCACTGTATTAAAGGCAGATGCCCTATCAACTGTACTATTGCTTAGTTTAAACTATTGCATAGAGTAAAAACTATGCTGTTTTTAAAGTAATCATTTCTTGGATACCTAAAATGGAATGACTTGGCACACTCACAGACACCTTTCAAATCCTGAAACAAATGGAACATTCAATGTTCATAAATTTGGGATGGTTGAACAACTGTCAGTTTTCCAGAATGACATAACACATTATTCTAATCCCTTCTCCAATTCAGAGGCACTTTGTCCCATTTTTATTTTGTATTGCTAGTGGATTAAGTGTATCTTTGCAAGGCCTCTAAAGCTATCTGGCAGTTAGGCAGATTATAAATAACCTTTATTGTTATTATCATTGTATGTAGCATTCACTCTGTTTTGCTC
>PVKC010047839.1:0-10998 GCA_004027635.1 Crocidura indochinensis | reverse complement strand
AAGAAAGAGCAAACCCACACGGTCGATAGGTAGTACCTACTATCACCTCTCCTGCCTGCAGAGGAAAATGAGGCAGAGGTCATCATTTATTGAAAGTGACTTAGCTAAAGAGAGGCAGAAGGAGGGGTTGGAGAGAGCATGGAGGTTTGCCTCGCAAGCTGAAGATCAGTGGTTCGAATCCTGATGGCCCCTCGAGCCTGCCAGGAGCGATTTCTGAGCCTAGAGCCAGGAGTAGCCCCTGAGCACTGTGGGGTGTGACCCAAAAACAAAGGGGAAAAAAGAAAGGCAGAAGGTGATCTTCTCAGAGTTTCCTTGGACGAAGCTCCTCTAATGTCAGCCATGGTTTCAAATTCTTAGACCCAACTAACTGACTTGATATTTTTCTTTCTGTTTTGGGGTCACACCAAGCAGTTTACCCCTGGCTCTACCTACGCTCAGGGATCACTCCTGGTGGGGCTCAAGGGACCATATGAGGTGCCAGGAAATGAACCTGGGTGGGCTGCATGCAAGGCAAGCACCCTACCTACTGTGTTTTCTTTCAGCCTGATTTGATGTCTTCCAAAGAGTTGGGTTCCACTCTTTGGCAGAGTCGTGTGTGTGTGTGTGTGTGTGTGTGTGTGTGTGTGTGTGTGTGTGTGCCTACATGTCTCTGTGTGTGCCTTGCATGCCTGTGTGTGTGTATCTGTGTGCATGTGTGTGAGTGTATATATTGGGTGGACATGGGAAAGAAACCCAGGTCTGAGTGCGGGATAGGAACTCCATTCTGGTCACCCGCATAAGACCCATCTCCCTGCCTTGATGCCTCTACTCTACACTCAAGTTGTGACTCGGACCAAAAAAGCCTGCTGTCGCCGTATCTGTCCGCCGGCCTGGACCACGTTCGCAACCTAGGGCTGCAATTCGAGCCATCGAGGGTACCGAGCCGCCGGGAAGCTACAGAGTTGCTGAGGACGCTGGTGGGCCGGAGCCCAGGGCTGCGAGGCCTGCGCCTGGAGTGCCGCGGAGAGAAGCCGCTCTTCGACGCGGGCCGCGATGTCCTGGACGCGGTCCGTGCCCTCTGCCGGGACGCGCGTGCCTTGCGCCACCTCAACCTGCGGCGCCTGCCCTTCACCCTGGACGACGCTCTGGTGCTGCAGGTGTCGCGGGGCTGCCCCGAGCTCCGCAGCCTTTTCCTGGACAACGATACGTTGGTGGGCAGCGTCGGCCCGGACTCGGTACTCCAGCTCCTAGAAGCTTGCCCGCATCTGCACTCCCTCGGCTTGCATTTGGCCAGCCTGTCGTCCCTGGCTTTGGAGACGCTGGCAGCGCCGGATCGTGCGCCTTTGGTGCTCCTGGCTCTTCGGGGTGCATGCCCCGAGGATGCCCGCGCCCCGCCGCTGCCTGACGAAGCCTGGGCCGCCTTGCGCCGTCGTCACCCGGGCCTGGCCGTGGAGCTAGAGCTGGAGCCCGTCCTTTCAGGCGAGAGCGTGACGCGCGTCCTGCAGCCGGCTGTGCCCGTGACCGCGCTGCGCTTCTGTCTGTCGGGGGACACGGTGGGGCCGCTTCGCTTCGCCTCGCGCCACTACGCTGCAACCCTGCGCCTTCTCGAGGTGCGCGCCGCCGCCTCCCCGCAGCTGGACGCGGCGCTGGAGGAGCTGGCGGTGCGTTGCGCCGGACTGCGAGAAGTCCACTGCTTCTGCCTGGTGCGCCCGTCGGTGCTGCGGACCTTCCTCGCCCACTGCCCGCGCCTACGCAGTTATACGCTCAAACTAACGCGAGCGCCGCATCCCTGGCGGCCCACGCTTGTGGCCTGAAGGGTCGAAGCGCCTCCTGCCCCTTGGTTCGTCCCATCGCCATCGCTGAGGTGCAGGCTCGGTGGAGAAGCCAGATGCGGGGCCCAGGCGCTCCAACTGATTTCAGAAGCCTGTTAACTTCTGTGCCTCTAAGGGGGAAGGCGGCCCGTGGGATGTCACGGGGACCAGCCAGAGCCCACAACACTGCGAATTCTTTCCAGAGCCGCGGGGCTCGAGCATGAGGGTGGGAGCGGGGAAGGAGGCCATAAGGGGCCTCGGAGGTGAATCTGAATAAACCGATTGACAATACTTCTGCCCCTCCTGGTAAACATGGGGCCGGCTCTGAAGCTCTGATGGCAATGACGGGCACATGCGGAGATCAGAGAGGCCTTCTGGGGTAGGAGAAAGGCGGAGACCCCAAGAGCACCTATCCACGGGGGGGGGGAGGGGCGGGGAACACTAAGCATGTTTAGAAGGATAGCACCTCTGGATTCCGGCTTCCCAGAATCCTGTCCACACCCCTCCCCGTCGCTGCCCTGTGCCCATGGTCATCTCCTTTTCGGACTTTCCTAGCTCATCCAGGCCGCCCCAAGGTGATTTCTCCCTGGGGCGAGTAAAGGAGGAAGCGGGAAGCCTACGACGGATGTAATTCGAACCCGGGTCTTCCTTCCTGCGGTGCCCTATCGCGTGCAGGGACTGCCCTCTGCTTCTGGGTGTCGGCAGCCGCGCGGCTTGAATCCCGCCCCGGGGTACGCACGCGGCCGCCGCCTGACCCAGAGCTCGGGGCGGAGCAGGGCGGGGTGGGCGGCAAACGCAGCACTTTTGGCCGCTTTGACTAGCCCGAGGCAGCCCCGCAGCCTCGCAGAGCCAGGCCGAAGCTGCGCCATGCAAGAGCCGCCGCTGCCCGCGGAGCCAGGCCCCAGTCCTGTGCCTGCCTTCCTCGGGAAGCTGTGGGCACTGGTGGGAGACCCGGGCACCGACCACCTGATCCGCTGGAGCCCGGTGAGGGCCGGGGCCCCTCGACTACCCGTAAAAGTAGACACCCACCCAGGATCTGCCTTGGGTGCGCCGGGGCTGTGGATTCCTCCGTTCAGCCTCCCAGATGACGCTGCCAGGATTGTGTGAGATGGGGGTGAGACAGTCCACCCCATCAAGACTGGGCGGAGGGCAGGAAGGAGCCCTCTGGAGACCTAGGGGAGGGATCTCTGAAATCACTTTGTTCCCAACCAGCGAATCAAACAGGTGGGAAAATAGAGGCCCCGAGCGAGCGTTGCATCTCACTGTGCAAGTCCGAACCCTGAGCTCTTGTGGCGCCTGACAAGGGCAGTACCTTAGATCTGGCATCTGCAACTTGGGGGAGCCAAGTAGGAAATATGGGCTGGGTTGGAGTCAGTATTCGCTTAGGGTTAGGATTCCAACCACTTCTGGTCTGGCGTCGCGCTGTGTCCGGCCCGGTGCCGGTCAGGTGCAGGAAAGCGTGTTCTCTCCTGGCCCGGGGGTGGTACGGCTCATGAATTGGCGGGCCGCGATTATGTTCTTTGCAGAATGGGACCAGTTTTCTGGTGGGCGACCAGAGCCGCTTTGCCAAGGAAGTGCTGCCCCACTACTTCAAGCACAGCAACATGGCAAGCTTTGTGCGGCAGCTCAACATGTGTGAGTGCCCAGGGCGGCGCCCGGGGAGGCCAGATGGTGCCACGTACCGCCCTCCCACCGGGCCTGGGCTCCATAGGTCCCCCACACCCCATCGCCCTCTCCCTAGATGGCTTCCGCAAGGTGGTGAGCCTAGAACAGGGCGGCCTGCTCCAGCCCGAGCGCGACCACGTCGAGTTCCAGCATCCCAGTTTCTTGCGTGGCCGAGAGCAGCTCCTGGAACGCGTGCGGCGCAAGGTGAAGCGGCCGGCGGAAGCCACACAGGGGCGCTGGGATGGCTGGCAAGGCTTGGCACGCTCACCCCACGGTGGTCCCCCCGCAGGTGCCTGCGCTGCGCACTGAGGATCGTTGGCGCCCAGGGGAACTGGGCCGGCTGCTGGAAGAGGTGCAGGCCCTGCGGGGTGTGCAGGAGAGCACCGAGGCACAGCTGCGGGAGCTCAGGCAGTGAGTGGCGGGCGGGGAGTCTGGGCAGCCCCTTTCTTCTCCTGCAAGGTGCCTCTCTTCTCAGTGGAATACCAGTTGGGGGCAAGGTGCGGTGGGGCTGAAACTGAGCGCAGTCCCGGGGTCCTCACCTCTCGCCTCCCCCAGGCAGAGCGAGGTCCTGTGGAAGGAGGTGCTGGCTCTGCGCCAGAGCCACGGGAGGCAGCGAAAGGCCACAGCTAAGGTAGGTTTATGCCTACTGCCCCCAACTCCACGGAAAGTGCCTTTTTCAAGGGACCAAGCTCAGAGTCTGATGAACGTTTGCTTCCTCTTCAGCTGATCCAGTGCTTCATTGGGCCCCTTCAGACGGGGTCCTCCAGCAGTGTAGGAGCAAAGAGGAAGCTGTGAGTACTCAGCACCCCACTGTCCCGCACTTGAGCAGCCCCCTCCATGACTGTTTCCAGCACACCTCAACTCTGCCAGCAAGAACCCGTACTCCCAGATCCTGCGTCTAGATCTGATTAACAGAGTTCTTCGCCAAGCACCTCACATCACTAAGCCCCAACAATTCAGCAGAAGAGCCAGGCACAGACCATGCTGCCCTCCTCTTCTCCCCACCCCCAGGACCTGTCTTTGGGGGGAGCCCCAGCCGCCTCACATGTGACTAAAGCGCTGGCCACAGGCCTCAGCTCTGCTGACTGAGCAGCTGGAGCCCCAGGGCCTGAGCCTCGGGACTGAGCCTCCCCTGCCCCCACTTAGGTCCCTGATGCTGGAGGAGGGAGGATCCTGCCCATTGCCCACCAAGTTCAATGCCTGCTCCCTATCAGGTGGTGCCCTGCAAGAGCCCCTCTCTCTCTATTCGGTACGTTTGGTTTCTTTCCCTAGAATAGTGTCCCCCAAAACACATCAGAGCCTGGCTCCTCCTCAGACCTGCCCCTGAAGGTGACATATAGCACTGGCTGTGTTCTACCCTCTGTCCAGCCCTTCTCAGAGACACCATTGGGCCTCACAGCCAGTGGCCCCATCACGTCTGACATCCCCGGAGCCACACTGTCCCTAGAAAGGACCTGGCTTCCTGTTTCCAGTGATACGAGGAGGTAAAGGCAGGCCTAGCCTGGACAAGGGGAAGGTAGAACACTATGTGGGAGTCAGGGTGGGTTGAATGAGCCAGGGTCTGGCTGAAGCTTTTCTTGGTGCAGGAAGTCAGGCCTGACACTACTCAAAGAAGAACCAACCAGCCCCAGGGGGCCTGATGAGGCTGGGCTAGCCAGGTTGGCTGTGGCCACTGCAGACTTCAGCAGTGACTTGAGCAGGCTGGGGCTACCACGGCTGCCTGTAACTGTGGTGCAGGCGATTCTGGAGGGGGGCTGCAGCCCTGAGGGGCCCGGCAGCACCCGATGGCCTGAGCCAAGGGGCCCCAGAGAGGCAGCTGGCAGGTGAGCAGTGAGCCCCTTCTTTTGGGGGTGAAGGAATGGAATTCAGAGCCTCACACATGGAATCTGAAAGCAGCTCCCTTAGAGGAGCACACCCCATAGAGAGGGACACCCCAGCCCTAACTCAACAGTCCAAAATAGGAATAGAGGAATGTGGGCCCCTCTGTGGCCAGTCCCCCGGCACAAGCATTTTCCAGTTATGGTTAGATTGACACCTGTTACACCCCAGCTCTTGGGGACCTAACAAGGAGTAGAGGAAGACACTGGCCATTGGGCATCAGTTTTCTGTCACAGGGGTTCTCTGGACACCGAGATTCCACTGCCTCCAATGCTGCTGCCAGCCTCCCATGAAAATGTGGTGCCTGCAGGCCCCCTTGAAGTGAGTATCCCTGCAGCACAACAGGGAGCCTGAGCCCAGTGGGGCCCAGCTGTGGGTGTGGCCTAGAAATAAGTGTGCCTGACCCAGAGGCTCCCCACCAGGCACTGGGCACCACCAGTCTGCTGGGGCGAGAATGGGGCCTGCAGGACTTGGAGCTGTCCCTGGTAAGAGAGAGGAGGGGCTGATCCAGGACCTTAGTTCTATGGTTGTTCTCTCTCAGCCTTCCTTCCCTTGGGGGGGTTCTCCCAAACAGATACAGTCCTTGGTTCCAGAGGAGGGTGAGACTGAGTTTGCCGTCAAGGTGTTAAACTCTCCAAGCCAAGGTAAAGATTAATAATCTCAGGGTCTGAGCTAGGGGCTGGGTGTGGTTGTTTGGGGCTTGGAGGGGACTCCCCTGGGGGCTGGGTTCAGGTTAGGAGCGATGGGTTCCCCCTGAGCGCTGCCCCACTCCTGTTGGACTTTGGGAAGCCCAGTCCTCGGCCTGACTGGAGCTTCAGCATGTGCCACCCTCCAGAAAACCAGGCATCCTACTTGGGTTCCGGTGCCAATCCCTCCTGCTGAAAGACCAGCGGGAGCTATATGGGGCAGCCCAACTGCCACTGCCCTGTGTCTAGACCTCCTGGCGCCCCCTGGCGGAAGCTGAGCAAAGTATCGCCTATTTGGCATCTCCTAACTTACATAAACAGCATTTCCCACTCACTCTGCTTCTGGTCTCTTTTTTTTTTTTGGGGGGGGGGGTTTTAAGATGTGGGGAGGGGCATTTGGGTCACAGCCAGTAGTGCTTAGGGGCTAGTCCTGCTTCTGTGCTCTCTGGCGGTGCCGGGGTGCGTGGGATCTAATCAGAGTTTACTCTTAAAAAGAAAGTGCCTTAACCAGTAGAATTTCTTCCTTCTTTCTTGGAGGGTATGTAGTGTAGTTTTGGGCAACACCCGGCTCTGCACTCAGGAACTATTCCTGGCAGTCTCAAAGGACAACTTAGATGCCCGGAAAATTGAAGTGGGCCTGCTGCATGGAAAAGCAGCTGAAAGCCTTCCTCACTGTACTATCGCTCCAGCCCCATCCACTGGAATTTCTGGTCTCTTTGCTCACCAGACAGCATAGAAGCCATGGAGGAGCTGGGGTTTGGGAAGTCGTAGAAGTGTTGGACCCTAGAGTTTTAGTAGGAAAGCTTGCCCCAGGATGGTGGTGTCTGGGGAACCTATTCCTACAAGGTCACAACTAGCTCCACCAAGAGTAGCCGGGCTCCCTAACTGACAGCCTGGGACAGAGTGGACAGTGTTAAGACTCCTGGGAAATGCCAGGGCCAAACGGGCACCGGGACCGCTGGCTAGGGGGATGGTGGGTGGAGCGGGTTACTTGCACGAGTCCAGGCCGCACGGGGCCTCGGCTCAGCGTCCAGAATGGAATGACCCCTACCCCCGCCCCCGCACCCCTCCAGGCTCCGGGTTCCCGGCAGCCCCGCCGCCCGCCCTCGCCGCCGCAGCTGCTACCCGCACCCCCACCTCGCCCAACCCTTTCTGCCTTGTCATCGCCTGCCCGCAGGAGCAGGAGAGCGCAGCGGGGCAGCCTGGAGCGCACCGAACCCGGAGCCCCACCCCACCGCTGGGAGGGGGGGACGGAAACTTGAGCCCCGGCGTCCCGAACCCCGCCCTCCGCAGTGCTTGGGTGGAGGGGAGAGACGCCCCGGAGAGGAGGTAAGAGCCGCTCGAGGTCGCATCCGCACACCCCTCCTTCTCTGTCCCTTTTAGAGCCCTCTTAAAGGGGGGAGGCAAGGCTGAACCCCTTTTACCGTCCACCCCTCTACCCCACTCCCGCGTCTTTCCGATTCGCACCTAGACCCTCTGGCTCTCCCGGATGTGTCCGTGGCCCTTGAAGGGGCAGATATCACCTTGATATTCACTTTTTTGTTGTTTGCTTTTTGGCCACACCCAGGGGTGCCCAGCTGGGGCTTACTCCTGGTCCTGAATCCCAGCGGGGTTAGAGGTGCAAGGACAACATCGGGGTTCGGGGAATTGAATCTAGTTCGGCTACGTGCCAGGCAAGGGTCCTACCCGCTGTATAATAGCTCTGCCCACCTCCCACAGTAACCACTTCTGAGCCTGCAATCTGGCAGGTTCCAAGCACCTCTTACTGGAAGAAGGGTAGGGCCCCAAGTCATGGCAAGAAGAGAGGGACAAAGTGGAAATTATGTAGGGAGGAAGAAGAGAGGGACCTAACTCCTTCTCTCTGCTCCTAAGAAGTGTTGGGTTCTATTCCTTTCACCCTGCACCTCTGACCCCAGCTTGAGGGCAGAAGGTTCGTTACAGTTCGGTAATGTCAGACGGCTAAAGAGGGTTTGTGTTGTGCACCCTGGTAACAGGAGAGGCATAGATATAAAGATCGCTGAATCTGGAGGTGGTACACAGGGAATGGGCATTCTAGGATTGGGGGACAACAGCTGTGAAAGCTCAGAAGCATCAAGGGTGTGGCAAAATCTGAGTGATGTAGACAAGTTGGGGGAGCCTGGCTACTGGGGGACCTGGATATTGAAGCAGCCTGGGTAGGAGGGGTCAGACAGCTGGTGGTAGCAGACATTTATGGCAGGAGAAACAGTTGTTGAAGCTGATTAAGCTCCCTTACAAACCTGTGTTTTGAGCCCCACAGAGACAGTTACACTTTCTTAAGGGGTGCAGAACCGATGGGGGAGCAGGGCATGGAGTGAGATGCCCAGACTACAATGGAGTGAGAGAGACCTGTGCAGAGATGAGGGAGTGGCCCTTGGCACAGATGGGGCATGAAGGGGGAAGAAGAGCAGGGGTCAGACCCTTTTTTATTGGGGTAGAGGGGAGGCTGACCCCTCATATGGCCAAAAGGGGTGAATTGGAGGAGCACAAGTGGCATAGGTGGCAGTGAGACAGACCTAGAGCTTCTCAGAAGGTTGGGGGGGGGGTGGAGAGATAGTTTGCTTTGCAAGCAGTCAATGCAGGACCTAAGGTACTTGGTTCGAATTCTGGTGTCCCATATTGTCCCCCGTGCCTGTCAGGAGCTATTTCTGAGCAGACAGCCAGGAGTAACCCCTGAGCACAGCCGGGTGTGGCTCAAAAAAAAAAAAAACCCAAAAAAGGTTGAGGGGTGTCCCAAAGGGAGGGTAGGAGTAGGAGGGTGCTGGGAGTCGAGGTCATGAACTGGCCTGACCTCTCTGCTCCCAATGTAGGGTGCTTGCTGCCCAGTCAAGTCACTCCAAGGGACCCTAGTCCTTCCATGGTAATAAACAAACAGCAAAGACTGGAGTTTGCCTAAAACTTGCTGTTCTGGAGTCTCTCAAAATAAGAAGCTGGAAAAGTTCAGCGGCATGTGCGGGCAAGTACTTCTGAGTCAGGCTACAGGTGTCCCCCAAGATGGCAAAATCATTCCCAGGGAACAAGGCACAGGGTGATGTCAGGAACCTGGAGAATCCCTCTGTTCCTGTTCAGGAACCAGTAATGGATCCAGACTCCTCACAGAGAAATATGGAGTAGGGGGATTATTTTCTGACAAAGAAGGGGCTTGGGGGTCAACAGGGGTGAAGCTGGAATTAAAAGTGAGCATGCGGGGCCCGGGAGATAGCATGGAGGTAAGGCGTTTGCCTTTCATGCAAAAGGTCATCGGTTCGAATCCCGGTGCCCCATATGGTCCCCCGAGCCTGCCAGGAGCAATTTCTGAGCATGGAGTCAGAAGTAACCCCTGAGCACTGCCGGGTGTGACCCAAAAAACAAACAAACAAAAAAAGTGAGCATGCATACAGAGTCTTGTTTTGCACGCAGCCAGACCCGGGTTCAATCCCTGGCATCCCCAAGTCTGCCAATAGTGTTTCCTGAGTGTAGAACCAGGAAGTGACCCCCTGAACACCATCTGATACAGACCCCCCAACTATTAAAAAAAAAAAAAGAGGTGATCATGGGGGCTGAAAGCAATAGTACAGTGGATAGGATCCTTGCCTTGCACTGTAGACCTTGCAGACCTTTGTTTTTGTTTTTTTTGGTTTTTGGGCCACACCCGGTGACGCTCAGGGGTTACTCCTGGCTATGTGCTCAGAAGTTGCTCCTGGCTTGGGGACCATATGGGAAACCGGGGTATCGAACCGCGATCCATCCTAGGCTAGCGCAGGCAAGGCAGGCACCTAACGTCCAGCGCCACCGCCCGGCCCCAGGCCTTTGTTTGATCTAAGCCCACCAGGTGTCCTTGAGCACAGCCAGGAGTAATTCCTGAGCACAGCTAGATTTGATCCAAAAACAAACCAAAGAGAGGGAGATAAGAACAGAACCTTTCTTCAGACTAAAAAGTCTCCTGACTTCCTCCTAGCTGCCAGCTGGGTGGAGGGGTTCCAGATCCACTATGTCTTCCTATCTCTTAAAGTGGGAGAGATTGGGAACAGAAACGGGTAAAATTGGTCTGCTCCGTGGCATGAAGCAGAGTGATAGAGATCTTGAAGGCAGCTGGGTTGGGGAGGTGGAGTCTAATAGTAGAGGCGGGTGCTTGGGGCACAGAGACAGGAGAGAAGAGCCATGGACAATATTTAGGAAAGAAGCCCGAGGAGATCCTCTAGAAGAGGCTGCGAGGTGCCACGGAGCTGTCCACTTGCCCCCCCTGGAAGAGATCAAAGGCAGTGGGGGGGGGGCCTCTTCTCTTCTTCCAGCCTGCACCATGGGCAACGCACAGGAGCGACCTTCAGAGACCATCGACCGCGAGAGGAAGCGCCTGGTGGAGACGCTGCAGGCTGACTCGGGGCTGCTGCTGGACGCTCTGCTGGCCCGGGGCGTGCTCACAGGGGCCGAGTACGAGGCGCTGGACGCGCTGCCCGATGCGGAGCGCCGGGTGCGCCGCTTGCTACTCCTGGTGCAGAGCAAGGGCGAGGCCGCCTGCCAGGAGCTGCTGCGCTGTGCTCAGCGCACCGTGCGCGCGCCAGATCCAGCCTGGGACTGGCAGCACGTAGGCCCTGGTGAGCACGCGAGGCGGGACGGGGCGTGGGGGTCCGGCAGCTGCGGGGGGCATCTCACCAGAGGTGGGTGTTTAGAGGAAATTGCAAAAGGTAAACGAGGCCTCCCTTCTCCACCCCAGGCTACCGGGACCGTTACTATGACCCTCCCTGCCCAGGCCACTCAACTCCTACGTGCCCAGGGTTGCCCAGAGCTTCTGACAGTGACGAAGCTCGGGGACCTGAGGGCTCCGAGACAGGACAATCTGGAACCGGCTGGGAGCCCGAGGCGGAAGCTGAGGCCCCTGAAGGGTCTCAGCCAGAACCTGAACCCGAGCCGGAACAGGAGCCAGAACCTGAACCCGAACCGGAAACAGAACCAGAACCAGAGCCGGAACAGGAACCAGAACC
>PVKC010047838.1:0-10992 GCA_004027635.1 Crocidura indochinensis | reverse complement strand
CCCCAAGCCAGGAGCGACTTCTGAGCGTATAGCCAGGAGTAACCCCTGAGCGTCACTGGGTGTGGCCCAAAAAACCAAAAAACAACAACAACAACAACAACAACAATAACAAAACAAAACAAAACAAACAAACAAAAAAAAACAGCTCTCCCCATTCCAGCTGCAGGTGGGTCTGATCATCCAGGTGAGATTAACATCTCAAAAGGGCATTGGGGGAAGTGTTACCTTACAGTGCAGTACAAATCTGCAATACTATCAGCAGTGAAAGAGAATTCCTTTCTCCTTGCAACCACACTAGCACTGGCTATTCTTGTTAATTGTGATGTATGCCACTGTGGTTGAGATGATATCTCACTGTTGCTTTGATTTGTATCTCCCTGATGATTAGTAATTTGTGGAATTTTTTTCTTTCTTTTTTTGGGGGGAGGATGACACCCGATGACACTCAGGGGTTACTCCTGGCTATTCGCTCAGAAATCGCTCCTGGTTTGGGGGACCATATGGGATGCCGGGGGATCACACTGCGGTCCGCCCTAGGCTAGTGCTGCAAGGCAGGTGCCTTACCGCTCTGTGCCACTGCTCTGGCCCCAATTTGTAGAATTTCTTTGTTTGTTTGGTTTTGGTTTTGGGGTCACACTCAGCAGTGCTCAGGGGTTAGTCTGAGCAGGCATGGAGGGCCATATGTGTTGTCGGGATTCAAACCACCATCCTTCTGCATGCAAGGCAAATGCCCTACCTCCGTGCTATCCCTCTGGCCCTGATTTGTAGAATTTCTTAATGTGCCAATGGGCCAGCTGTATTTCTTTCTTTTTTTTCCTCAGGAAGTTTCTGTTCATCTCTTCTCATTTGTATATAGATTTTTTTTCTTGTTAAGTGCAATAGAACAGTCCTGGATGGTGATGGGTGATGGTGAGATGGATGGAGGGTGAGGCCTTTCTCTGCCAGCCCGGGCCACATGCCTCCAACCCCTCTAGCCAGCGAGTCTGAGAGTTCAGGGTAGCCACAGGAAAAGACTGACAATAATCAGGTTTCAGGGAACATCAGCTTTATTCAGGGTCCTAACCAAGAGGTGTGGCTTCTCTCATAACCTTTCATGCTGAATCCATAATCAGCCTGCATTCAACCTCTTTCAGCCATCTCTCCTCCTGCTGCTTCTTCTCCCATCCCTCTTGCTGAATCTCTCTCAATCAATCCTCCAAATCCCCTCCCTGCCCCTGAAGTCAACCTGTTGATACCTCCCAAAGATCCCTCCCAGAAATGGGCAGGTCTTACTATCAGGTAAGCTTACACAGGAAGATGGGGGTTGGGTAACAGTTAAGGTCTACCATACCTTATAATTCTTAGATATTAACCACTTACTAGATGGATATTGGATCAATCATCTCTCCCAATCTGTGGCCAGCTATTGTATCCTAGTTATTGTTTCATTTGAGGTTCAGAACCTTATTAATTTCACATCGTCCTATTTGTTTATCTTTGCTTCCACTTGCTGAATCAGTGATGTTGCATCCTTGAACATTCCTTTAGCTTCATGTCATGGTGAGTTTTTATGTTTGTCTTTATGGATCTTATGATTTCAGGTCTGATATCAAGGTCTTTGACCCATTTTGATTTGACTTTTGTGCATGGTGTGAGAAAGAGGGCTGAGTGCATTTTCTTGTCTATAGATGACCAGTTTTCCCAGAAGCACTTGCTGACGAGTGTTCTCTTTCTCCATTTCATTTTTTTTTTTGCACTTTTATCAAAGGTTAATTTATATACTTTAGGATCTTTTTGCAGGATATTTAATTCAATTCCACTGATCTGAGGGTCTATGTTTATTCCAGGATCATGTCCTTTTGATTACTACCACTTCATTATAGAGTTTAAAGTTGGGAAATGTGATCATTTCTATATATTTTCCCCAAGAATTGCTCTGTCTATTCTTAAGGGTTTATTGCTTCATTTAAATTTCAGAAGTATTTGATCTATTTTTTTGAAAAAATAACATGAGGATCCTTATAAGGCCTGCATAAATCTGTATAATGCTTTGGGAGCATTATTTTTTTTTTTTTTTTTTTTTTTTGGTTTTTGGGCCACACCCGGCGACGCTCAGGGGTTACTCCTGGCCATTCGCTCAGAAGTCGCTCCTGGCAGGCACGGGGGACCATATGAGGAACCGGGGATCGAACCGCAGTCCGACCTAGGTTAGCGCAGGCACCTTATCTCCAGCGCCACTGCCCGGCCCCCTTCTTTGGGAGCATTTCTATTTTCGTGATGCTAATACTCCTAATCTATGAGCAGTAAATATATTTCCAGTTTCTAATGTCCTCTTATTTCTAAAAGGAGTGTTTTGTAGTTTCCTTTGAATAAGTCACTCATTTATTTAGTTAAGTTGATCTGAGGTAGTTAATTTTCTGGGGCATCACTGTTAATGGGATTATTTTTTTCAAAGTATCTCTTTTATCATTTGCATATAGGAAGCAATGGACTTCTGTGTGTTACTTTTGAAGCCTGCCAGCCTATTATAAAAATTTATTGTTTCCAGAAGCTTTTTCTGCAAATCTTTAGAATTTTCTAAATATAGCATCATATCATACACATTTAAATGATGAGAGCTTGACTTTTTCCTTTTCCTCTCTGGATGTCCTTGATATCTTTTGCTTTCCTAATTGCGATGGCAAGTTCTAGGACTCTATTCAATAGAATTGGTGAGAGTGGGCACAAAGTACTGCAGTATAATCTAGAGCATCTAATTTTCTTTTTCATAAACTTCTGTTGTAAGAGCTAGAGGCATTTTTGTTCTGAGGGTTCTTCTTCTGATGTTGTATAATGGTGCCCAAAGTATCTTGATTGGGCTGTCATCTATGGAAATATAGGTTTAACCTTTTCCTCAGAAGAGATTACCCATATTTGTCTATTTTCACCCAAATAGGTGAATTAATTATTTCCTGAGCCTGCACCTTATTGAAAGTGTCATTTGGCATTTGTGTGGGGCTCTCCTTGAGAAATATAAAGAAAGGGCTGGAGCAATAGCACAGTGGTAAGGTGTTTGCCTTGCAGTTGGCCTACGAGGTACTGACATAAGTTTGATCCCCAGCATCCATATGGTCCCGGAGCCTGTCAGGAATGATTTCTGGGCAAAGAGCCAGGAGTAATCTCTGAACATTGCCAGGTGTGCCCCCACAAACAAACAAACAAAAAAGAAATTAAAAAAAACCAATGTTAGTGATAAGAAGTTAAATGAAGGTATACCCCCTTTTCTAATTTTTAATAAATAAATTTTGAGGGTCCTATGAGCATGTCCAATGATGCCAAATCAGGATTCAGGGGAAACCAATGACATTTTTTGATTTGGCATTCATTATTTAATGATAAAAACGTTTATTTGTGTGTGTGTGTGGTTTTGGGGTCACACCCAGCAGTGCTCAGGGGTTACTCCTGGCTCCATGCTCAGAAATTGGTCCTGGCAGGCACGGGGGTCCATATGGGGAACCAGGATTCGAACCGATGACCTTTTGCATGAAAGGCAAACGCCTTACCTCCATGCTATCTCCCGGTCCCCTGATAAAAACGTTTTACTAGTGTAGGGCATTATTAGGTTTTTGTTTGTTTGCTTGTTTGTTTGTTTTGGGGTCACACCCAGCAGTGTTCAGGAGTTACTCTTGGCTCTATGTTCAAAAATTGCCCCTGGCTTGGGCCAGGCGGTTGCGCTGGAGGTAAGGTGCCTGCCTTACCTTGTGCTAACCTAGGACGGACCGCGGTTCGATCCCCCGGTTCCCCATATGATACCCCGTGCCTGCCAGGAGCGACTTCTGAGCGAATAGCCAGGAGTAACCCCTGAGCGTCACCGGGTGTGGCCCAAAAACAAACAAACAAACAAAAATTGCCCCTGGCAGGTTCGGGGGACCAAATGGAATGCCAGAATTTGAACCACCATCCTTCTGCTTGCAAGGCAAATGCCCCACCTCCATGCTATCTCTCTGGCCCCCCATTATCAGTTTTGATGGTATGGAGAGTGCGCATGACAGAAAATATTGTAATAATAAGGAATATACAGAGGCCGGGCCGTGGCGCTGGAGGTAAGGTGCCTGCCTTGCCTGTGCTAGCCTAGGAACGGACCGAGGTTCGATCCCCCGGTTTCATATATGGTCCCCCAAGCCAGGAGCCACTTCTGAGCACATAGCCAGGGGTAACCCCTGAGCGTTACTGGGTGTGGCCCAAAAACCAAAAAAAAAAAAAAAAAAGGAGTATACAGCTTTAGTTATTTCAGAAGTCATAGGGAGAGCCCATATAAAATTACAATACATGTCAATGACTGCTTGAAGAAAATGTTTGTTTGTAAAATGACTTTGATAAGTTAGTAGTCTTTCTGTCCTGGCAATAGGGAACAACTGGGAAGAGATTGGATTGAAGAAAGTGAGCTTCATGTCAATATTTGTTTATAAATTCCCTGATTCACTTTAAGATAATTTCTAAGGCATCTAATATAAAATTATCTTGCTTCTTTATACCCTGGGTGCAATCTCCTATGGTATGTAATGCACCCTGTGACTCGAGTATAAATCTTTATTCTATCATCACTTACTGTTTCAATATTATTTTGTGCTTGGCCACTAGGTATCATATTTGATCTACCAACAATGACAATCACTTATCTCTCCCATCACCCATTAATTCCAGGACATTTTGAATAAACAGATTAATTGGCATTTACCTTTTGTGTTGGAAGAACATGATGTGAAGGGTTGCAGCCAATAATGCAAAACATCAGGGTATGTTTTTTAGCGGAATAGCTGCCCAACAGTGCTAGAGGCAGTGCTTGCCCCCTCCTGCCTGTGAGATGCCACACAGAGCTTTCCAGATTCAGTCCAGCTCCAAAAATCCACAGCAATATCCTCTAGGATGGACATTGCAGGATTCAGGTTTCCTATGTGACCCCCAAATGAGATGCGTCTGAATAAGGAAGATGACAGGACACCAGAGAGTATAGACGAAGTCCTGGGCACTTCAACATCTTAAGGAAAAATCCAGGAAGGTCTGAAGGGAAAGAGTGATGATGGACATAATTCTGAGTTTCCCGATTATGGGCATGAAGATGGGGGTTCAGGAAAAGGTGAGATGCACCAGAAATAGCATGAAAGCCAGACACCAGTCATGGCTAGTGTCGCCTCCAGATTTTCACTTCATTTACCAAGGAGAAAATCAGTGACAACACCTTGGATGGAACAAGGTGAGGGTTTTCTGTAGTGGGTTCCTTGAGCTTGGCTGGGGTGGGGTCTGCAGACCTACTGGGTGTTCAATCATGTGTGTGACAACTCCACCTAGTCTACTGAGCAGCTTCCTGGACATTCCACTGCATGGAAAGCTGGTGATGGATCTTTCTCTCTCACTGAGCTTGGTACTCTCTGGGAGCTTTGGGAAATGAGCCCCATTTCCCACCTCGAGCCTGGACTTAGACAGCTGAGCACAAATGCAGAATTGCTGCTGGTGCAGTGACACCTGAGAACCATAATCACCACCAAAGGACATTTCCAACAGAACTCCTTTTGGGAAGCAGCTCTTTTGAGGGCTCAACTCTGCAGTATTTTTGCCAGTTGGAAGAGGTGGGTGTGGCCAGGGGGCAAGGCCTGCCAATCCCAGAACCTGTAGGACCTGGTATAAAAGGGCCCCAGGGATCAGGGCCCGGAGCCCGCTGTGACTATGGACTCCAGAGTGTTGGTGGTGCTGGGCTTGGTTATGACCTTGGTGCTCCCCAGCTCAGCCTTGGATGATGAAGAACCTATATGTGAGTCTTTATATTTTTTTCCTCTGAGACAGGTCAGGAGGGCTTATGGCAGCCTGGGGAGCATAACAAGGGAGAGACTCCAAGATCCAGGCTCAAGATTTTTTTTGTGGTCTTGGATGAAGGCCAGGACACTCACCCTTTCCAACCACAGGCTCAAATGCACAATCACAGTCCAGAGACACTACTGGGTCAGCTCTTCCCACTATTTAGACAGGCTTAGAGAGCTTAGTGCCCTCCTGGGCAGAGTTTTTGGAAGTCAAGTTTCTGTCAAGTCTGTGTGACTGACTGCAGAGCCTTCTCGACAGGGCTTCGCATGGACTAGAAATTTCTGCAGGGGGACTTGGGCCTTTGACACATTACACAGAGAAGTAATGTTGCCAGAAAAATTTTACCTCACAGATGCTGTTACCATTGCAACATCAGCCAGGGTCTGGGAAGTCCCATGAATGTTTGGCACACATGGGGGTGTGACTGGGACCAGCTTTTCTCCCTACAGGGGTTTGGGCAGTGAATCTCCTACTTTTTGTGGAAATCTCCCCAGAGTCCTCATAGCCTCTCAGCATAGACTCCCCAAGTTCAGTGGGATGTGCACTGAGAAGGCCCTCCCCCAAAGTTAGGCTCCATGGTGATCCCCAAGGGAAATAATTTGGAACCACCTGGGATGAGGGACGAGGGTGGGCTGAATAGAGATAGAGAATGCTCTGAGGTGTTTGCAGTTGCCAATAAGGGAGTAGTGGGGAGACACTGGGCATGTGCCAGAGTGCCAAATGTATGAACAAGGGAAGCCCCATATATGGGGTTGGAGACATAGCATGCATGAGTATCCAGATTCCAGTTATTGAAATAGGAGAGAGTTGGTAAGGAAAAGGTGGAAGGATTTAGTCTGGGTTTAGGGAAACCCATTTGCCCTAGGGTCCAGAGAGATAACACAGTGGTGTTTGCCTTGCAAGCAGCCAATCCAGGACCAAAGGTGATTGGTTCGAATCCCGGTGCCCCATATGGTCCCCCATGCCTGCCAGGAGCTATTTCTGAGCAGACAGCCAGGAGTAACCCCTGAGCACCGCTGGGTGTGGCCCCAAAAAAACAAAAAACAAAAAACAAAAAGCTCTACCCTCTGGAGGACTTGAATACTTGGATACCTGAGAGTATCTGGGTGGTTTAGGGTGTGATAGTGGGGAGCAGCCCTTGGAACATCCCAGCTCACCATCATCCTCTACTTACCCCTGGAAAGTTGTGGGGGACACAGAGGTGAGTGTTTGGGAGTCCCAGTCTCTGCCACCTGTGTGGGTGCAGGAGGCTGACAGAGATCTTTGGGGACAGTGATGGAGCAGTGCAACTTGCATTACCAGTCCCGGAGAGTATGCGTTCCCAACGTGCCCAAGCTGGATGAAAAGTACTGTCTTCGCTTCCGGTGCTGCTGGGACCCGAAAGCACCCAGCAATGCTCTGAGCTGCTTCAAACCTCGAGATGAGAACGACGAGTCTCTATTAAGAGCTCATCCCGGTGGGTCCACTAGGAGTGGCCTTAGCTCCAAATCTTTCAGGGTTTCCTGGGCTCGGGGCAGGAGGTGGCCAAGGTAGCCAGTGACTTTGCCGTCCTCAGGGAATGGGGCCACACTAAGAGAAGATGTGAGTTCCAGCTGGTTCACAAGGAATCTGTGTCTTAAGCAGTGGGGAGAGATCAAACTTGTGCCCATCACCCTCAGGAATGGATGCCACTTTATAGAATGCTCAGCACAGAGGCTTCCCTGCCCTGATACACTGGTGAAGGAGAAGAATGGGGTACCCCAAGAGCAAAACAAAGTATATATACTATACTCCCCATCTGAGCTACCCTGCAGAGAGAGATCATTGTAGGACAGAGGGCAGTTACCATTCAGGGATGGCCCCACCTTTCAGCTAAATCTCTGCATCATGGCAACAGGGATTCATGCCAGAGTCCCCATAGTCATGTGTATCTCCCTCCTTGGTGGTGAAGACGCAACATTTCCCCAGTCTAGATGGGGGAAGTGGAGTGCAGGTTTGAGCTTGAAGGTTGGCTTGACCTTGGAGAGGTGACACCCTCTAACAGGCTACACATTTGTTTCCAGCATTGAGAGGGAAAGACAACTAACTCTATGTGATGCTCTGATCAAGAAGATGAACTTGGACACTTGTCACCACAGCAGCCACCTTCCACCCTGCCCTTCTCTCTGGGGTGATGTCTGGACCCCTGTGAATAATAAATTCTCCTGCTCTGCCCAGCACTACTGTGTTCTTCTTTCCTGAGGTGCTTTGTGTCCTTCCTTGTTGAATTACTGGTCTCACCCTAATCAATATTCATACTCCACCCTACGGAGTGATCTGGTGATGTGATTATTGGATTATTCCCTATTTGGTATTTCTCTCCCACCCTAGAGTGTGGCCTGGTTCTTGTCAATAAAAGCAGGGGTCTGAGGAAGGAAGATGCTCATTCTTCAGTCTTCCTCCACTAAGCTGCTTTCCTTCTTAGGAGCAGAAAGCTTGGGTGGTTGAATTCCTTGCTTGAGTGCTGAATTTCCTGAACCCGTTCTTGTACCTCTTCACTGTGTGGATTATTTATTTCCTGCATCAACGTTTGCTTCCAGACCCACAGCTCACCAGATCCTCATTTTGGAACCTGGGGCTCTGGTTATAGTTCCTGCCCTGTTTTCTCCCTCTTCTCAGTGGAAACAAGAGGGATAATGTCCACAAAGGTATCCTCTAAGAGCACCCTAAGGCAGCTGCCCCCAGTATGTCCTTTAATCTCAGCTCCAGGCTGACTCCCAATGGGAGAAACTAGCTTGGGATCACTACTTGCTTGGAGACAGTTTTCTGGGCTTGGTTCTCCTCCATCCGTCAGTCCCAACATTCCACTGACAGCTGGCCAGGACCCTCCCCCAGGGTCCCTCTTCCTCTAGCTAGGGTGGACAGGAATATTTCTTGTAGCATATTTTTTTAGAAAGGAGACAATGACCTTGAGACCCTGAGAATGGTCTGGGTCCCTTGATGTCCAAGTCGTGAATCCAGACTCCATCATCACAACTGGGCAGCTCAGCACCTTTTTATGGAGAAAAGTGGGTAGGAGTGAGGGACCCTGGAGAGGTAACACAGACCCTCGTGCCCAGGCTCCATCGGGCTGGGGAGTAGGTCTGAAGTCTGATGCTCCTTCCCCAGAATGACCTTCCCCTCTGCAGGCAGCTGTTACTCCAAGTTGGCTTTTCCTCTGGAACCTGGGGGAATTTGTCCCCTCTCAGATCACCTTCCTGTTACAAATCACTGTGTATTGTTCATTCTAATAAAGATAGTTGGGCAGCAGTGGTGCCAGATAATGGCATGTGCAAAATTTTGCTCAGCCCCAGAGCTTTCTGGAAACATTTCCATGACTGTGACTGGCACAACCACTCTAACCTGTTGGGCCCTCTAGTGTCTGAATTCAAGACCAACCTTTTCTTTACATTCTCATCGGGCTCTGAAGAATGAATTTACTATAAGTATAGAATGCATAGATATTAGAAATAAGTTTTGATGAAGTAGTTGAAAGAAAGGAATTTGGACATTTTCAGATTCACTGGAGAAATGATGATTCCCAGGCTAGATTGTGTGGCTGGGACACATTTGCCCTGAGCAGCTGACTGTGGAACTGATTCCCGGGGCTGGATTCTACCAAACTCTCTGCTTTCCTTTGGATCAGGGTGGGGGTAACAAAAAGCCCATATCCCCCCCTCTGGAATGTGTCCTCTCAGTGAAGGACATAGGGGTTCAGAGTCTCTGGTTCTTTCTGGTCTTGTGCCCTGGAGAAGCCAGTCCAGGAGCCCAATCGTAGTGTCCAATCCTAGACTTTGAGTCATTGGAGTGACTCCTAGAGCCAAGAGACTTAAGTATAAATGGGTCCCTCTGACTAAGTTCCCAGAGCTCACTATGAGGACAAGGTTGCTAATGGCAGAGAAGGAACATCGACTTCAGGGAGAGGACAGGAGAGTTCTCTGAATAGGAGGAACCTGGCAGATCCATTGCAGTTGCCCATTTCCTGCCAGGGTATGTGCATCTAGGTCTGGGTTCATTGTTTTCTCAAGAGCTCTTGCAGAAACATGAAGCACCTGGGACATCTCTCTGTAGGTATAACTGCAGCATCTGTGTTCATGGTTCAAATGATGGTGTAGACTTGGCATTACTTCCAATCCAGTTTTATATCAACACATGAAGAATCCTCAATAGGAGAAATAATGTTTTTCAATATTTCTTAATGATATTCTTTTCACTGACACCCCTTAGACTGGTAAAAAAAAAATAACAAGAAAATCCTCTGACTGGAAAAAAATATGGATTTAGCACTCATCTGACAAAGGAATAATATCCAAAATATATAGAGCAACTGTAAAATTTATCAACCAAAATAACTCAAATAACCTCATCTAAAAAATGGGGAGAAATGATAGTTAATGCTTCCTTACAGAGCACATGCCAATGGCTAACAAGTTTATCAAAACATGCTTATCACTGTCACCATGGAAATGTATGTCAAAGTAACAATAAGATATACCCTTGCACCTGCCAGATTCACATACATAAAAATTATTAAAGCATTCAGTTTTGTCTGACTGAGGAGGAAAAGAACCCACATCCATTGGATCTGGGTATGTTCATTGATTCAACCTCTTTGGAAAATAATATGAGAAATTATTTTTAAAAAGCTAAATATTGGGGCCAGAGAGATAACACGGAGGTAAGGCATTTGCCTTTCATGCAGAAGGACGTTGGTTCAAATCCCGGCATCCCATATGGTTCCCTGAGCGTGCCAGGAGCAATTTCTTATCGTAGAGCCAGGAGTAATCCCTGAGCACTGCCAGGTATGACCCAAAAACCAAAAAAAAAAAGAAAAAAGCTAAATATTAAATGTCCATACAACTTCCCAAGTCATTCCACTTCTTTGCATCAACCCCCAGACTCCCAAAATACTATTAAAAAAAAAAACACACATGTGCTCCAATGTTGATTTCAACAATCTTCACAATAAGTCAAGATCTGAAAACAACATGAGTATCCAAAATTAGATGACTAAATACAGCGTGGTAAATTAAATAAGCATCATGGAATACCCCTCAGCTATAAGAAAAGATGAAATCATACAATTTGATGCTACGTGAATAAAACTGGAGGGCAATATGCTAAGTCAGCCAGAAGGAGAGGGACAGATACAGAATTCTCTCTCTCATATGTGAGCTATAT
>PVKC010047837.1:0-10996 GCA_004027635.1 Crocidura indochinensis | reverse complement strand
GGTGGCAGGAGTGGAAATGTATCTTAAAATTCTCTTTATAATAGGGAACTAAGATGCTAAATAGATTCCACATATGACCATGTGATCAGTGTACCTTTTTTTTTTTTAACAGTAATTTAAATGGATGAAAATTTTTTATCACAAATGAATGATTTAGACTAAATAATAGTTATGCCTGTCATTGATTTTATTTTTCCTTCTCTTTAGGTATAGAAGCCTAAAGCACTTTAACTATGATGTCTGCCAGAGTTGTTTTTTTTCCGGTCGAACAGCAAAAGGCCACAAATTACATTATCCAATGGTTGAATATTGTATACCTGTAAGTACTAAGCTACATTTTGTGGGTTTTGTTTTTACTATTGCTGTTGATTTAACTAGTATCTATTATTTTTTAATTTAATAAAATAACATTTTTACTGAAAAAATTTTAATTTCTTTTAAGCAAATGAGTTGAGATTACATTTATTAAATTTATAAAACCAAATAATTATATTTTTATAAAATTTAATTTTATTTATACCATATTGAATTTTGAACAACTTTTGTAAGAGTAGATCATAATATATTAAAAAAGCATATGTTTAAAATTTCACACTGAACTACATCAAAATAATTCCATGTGTTGAGAAATATATCCTTTAGCCCTTTATGTAACTGTTTTAATAATTATTATATTTATACAGTAAATATATAAAATAAAAAATAAGTCTATATAGGTCTGACTAAACTATATTCAATATTTGTGATTTTAAGATTTTTTTAAATTTATTTATTTATTGGATTTTGGGCCACACCCAGCAGAGCTCAAGGGTTACTCCTGGCTCTGCACTTAGAAGTCACCCCTGGCAAGTGTGGAGGACCATGTGGGATGCCAGGGAACCTGGGTTGGCTGTGTGCAAGGCAAACACCTCTGTGCAGTCTCTCTGGTCCCCCTTTATTTATAGCTTTTATATATTTTTTTTTAATTTTTATTTTGACCAAAGTGGATTACAAATGAATCAGGGGCATTCACACCACCAATGTTGTCCTCTCTCCACCCCTGTTCTCAGCAGATTTTACTTATATTTTTATACTATTGGAAATGAGTTCTGCTCTTTTTCACAGAATTAGTTGTATAATTTCTATATATATGTATATATATATATATCTGTATATTTCTGTATATAGTTAGCTGCATACTATGCTTTTTTCCTATCAATAGCTAGTTAATTGAGTGTATTATTATAATTTATCTTCTGGCTCTGTACTTAGAGATTACTCCTTAAGGGGCTTGAGAGACCACCTGGAGTGCTCAGATCAGCTGTGTACAAGGAAAATGTCCTACCCACTGTACTGTACTATTGCTTTGATCCCTTGTTCCTTTTTTGATAAAGCTATTTTATTTCAAAGGTTATCATCATTTCTTGTCAGGAGCTGTTCTTTAACTTCTGAATAGTGAATCAACATTTCAATGGTTTAATACATTTTATCTGTTGTCTGCAGGGAATTGTTTACTTTGGGATCATAAGTTGATAAAACAAAAAGGCAGTGTTATTTGCAAATATACAGAAGAAATCCTACATTCTTTGGTATCTTATCTCAAATAATTATGTACCCAGTAGACAGAGAGAAATTCTCCCAAAAATTCACTGAAATAATATAGATGGAAATATTGCATCATTAACTAGCAAAATCATTCTCCTAAGAAAATTTGTAAGGCACTGTTTATTACTAATTAACCTATTTTTTTCACTCTAAAGATGAGAACTGAGTACTTAAGCACATGTCAGAGGCTATTCTTGCTTCTAGTATTTCATCAGTGTCTACCATGTAAACAAGATTGCTGCCTCTCCTGCTACTTCCATTTAAGAGGAGGGAATGTGTGGCAGTGAATAAATGCAATCATTACAGGTGATTGTAAGTGCCTTAAAAGAAATAAATGGATAAAAGATTAGAGGAGGCATTTTAGATTAAGAGATCAGGAAAGGTTTTTTTTCGGAAAAGTTAATATTTGTCTTGAGATTGAAGGAAGGAGAATCAGAGGTATAAAGAACTAGTGGAAGAGTACATCAGAACAAAAGAATCACGGTCTAATGGTAGGAAGAGTTTGGCAAGATTAGTGCCATACAAGAGGAGACAGGGAATGGCACTATTTAATTTGAAAAGAAGACAAAAAAGTACGAGAAGTTACTAAGACATTCAAGATGCCAGTAGTGGAGCATGTAAGCTGGGTTTAAGGGGTGTATTTGTCTGGGATTCTGAATAGCACAGGCCACACATCTACAAACTCACCCTAAAAGTAGAAATAAGTATAATGCTTCAAAATAAAGAAATGGCGCTAATTTCACATGGACATAGAGTGATCTTATTTTTTTACACAAAATGAAGAATAGAAAGAGACAACATTCAAGAGAAAGGCAGGGAGATTGTGCAAAACTCTTCAGACGGGTTTTGATGAGGAAGGAATTTTATTGGAGAGATGCAATGTTAAAATGTATGTAATTATAACTAGAAATTTAGATTTCTAAATCAGAAACTAGAAAAATGAGGAAAATCACAAGTATATGTTCAGGGTGTGTAAAAATTTACTATGCATTTAAATATATTGAAAAATAAAAAGATCTATAAAATTATATTCCTTGATTTTTTTTTTTTTTTTTTTTTTTGGTTTTTGGGTCTCACCCGGCAGTGCTCAGGGGTTACTCCTGGCTCCATGCTCAGAAATTGCTCCTGGCAGGCACGGGGGACCATATGGGGCACCGGGATTCGAACCGATGACCCTTTGCATGAAAGGCAAACGCCTTACCTCCATGCTGTCTCCCAGGCCCCATATTCCTTGATCTTATATTCTAATGTTGGCCAGTGTGGGCATGCTCAAGAATCATCTATACTTTGATTGATTGCATTCTCGAGGGGTATTTTTTGTTTGTTTTTGTTTGGGAGTTGGGGTTCGGGATTGCTCAGCAGAATTTACTTCTGGTTCTGTGCTCAGTTATTTTTGACCAGGACTCAGTGTATCATATGGTGCTGGGTATTAAATGCATGTCGAGGATTGGACCTGTGTTAGTCACATACATACAAGGTAGCACCTTAATGCTATACTCTTATGCCAGCCCCTAGTTACCATTTTTAATTAATCTCTGAATTTTTGATTTCTAAAGCTGCTTCATTATTACCCCATCTTTAAAAAGTCACTTCATTATTTCTGGGGTAGCAGTTTACTCTGTATTGTAGAGGTTAAATTTCTTTTAGCTATGAGAGGTACTTTGACCTTTCTAAAATTTACTTGTTGATCTTAATCACTAATTAGTTTATTCTTAAATGATTTTTATGATAAATTATTTCCGCATTTGAAACCACAACTTTGATAAAAATGAGTTAATTGTGTGTATGCTAAGTTTGACAACTCATGTACTTGAATCTTTTTAATTTATCTACTTAAATAATTTTAAATATTGTGGGGCCACAGTGATAGCACAGTGGTGGGGTGTGTGCTTGCATGTGACCGACCCAGACAGGCCTGGGTTCGATCCCCAGCATCCCATATATATAATGGCATACTACATAGCTGTAAGGGATGATGAAATTTTGCAGTCCACTTTAATATGGATGCAACTGGAAGATTTTATGTTAAATGAAGTAAGCCAGAAGAAGGATAAAAATAGAATATCACATATATATGGTATTTAGAATAACTGCATGAGGAAATACAATGGTTTAATTGGGAGTTGTCACAACTATGTAATATGCCATTGTATATATTCACATCTTCATGATCCACTCCTCTATTGTTAAATATCTAGGTAGATTCCATCTCTTACTGAGTGCTACAATAAATAGTTGTGTGAATACATCCTTTTGGATCAGTGTTTTTCTGTCCTGGGGATAGATACCCAGAAGTGGAATTGTTGAGTCATATAGCAGATCAATTCTTAGTTTACTGAGAATCCTCTATACTGTTTTCTATAGGTGTTGGACCAGACAGTATTCCCACCAGCAGTGGATGAGAGTTCTTTTCTCACCACTTCCCCGTCCACATGAACTGTTTCCAATATTTTTGATCTATGTCATCCTCACTGGTGTAAGATGACATTTTTAAACAATTGAACCACTATTATAAATTTAGACAATGGTGATGGGAACGTTGCACTGGTGACGGGTGGTGTTCTTTACATGACTGAAACCCAAACACAATCATGTATATAATCAAGGTGTTTAAATAAAATATATTAATTAAAAAATATTACAGTGAAAAAATAAGATTTATCTTTTACCTGATTTTTCCTTAATCTATACAATGTATGTATTCTTAGATAATGACCTCAAATAAGAATTTTCAAGAACAATTATTTGTTCCTCTTCAATATTAAATGTTCAGATGTTTCTAGATGAACCATGATGTTTTCATTCTTCAAATAGTGTCTCCATTTGTGTTTTGATAATATGGACTTGAGCTAGAACAAATAGCACAGATTGTAGAAAATTTGTCGTGCATGCTGCAACCAAGGTTCGTTCCCCAGCACCCAATATGGTCCCCTGAGCCTTCCAGGAGTAATTTCTGAGCAGTGAGCCAGGAGGAAGCCCTGAGCACTGCCACACTGCCAAGTGTGATCCAAAAACAAACAAAAATCTCAGACTTGATTTCTTCTTTATTTAATTCTGGTTTTAAGCTGGGTTGGAATGTTTCTATTGTTTTAAAGCAGTGGTCCTCAAACTATGGCCCGCGGGTCTCATATTGTATTTGTTTCCGTTTTGTTTCTTCATATCAAAATAAGATGTATGCAGTGTGCATAGGAATTTGTTCGTAATTTTTGTTTTTACTATAGTCTGGCCCTCCAATGGTCTGAGGGATGGTGAACTGGGCCCCTGTTTAAAAAGTTTGAGGACCCCTGTTTTAAACTATCTGAAGTTTATATATATGACTCATATTAAATTCTCAAAACTCCAGTAATTCTAAAAATAGATGAGTGTGTTATCGCTGATGGTTTTAAATATAAAAGGCTAATATTCATAGATTAACTATTTTAATTTATAAAGATATTTAATACTTTATTTTAGCACCATGTTTATAAACATGTTGATAATTGGGTTTCAGCCATAATATACACACCCATCTTCATCTGTGCAACTTTTTCTTTTTTTTGGTTTTTTTGGGCCACACCCGGTGACGCTCAGGGGTTACTCCTGGCTATTCACTCAGTAGTTGCTCCTGGCAGGCATGGGGGACCATATGGGGAACCAGGGGATTGAACCGCGGTCCGTCCTAGGTTAGTGCAGGCAAGGCAGGCACCTTACCTCAAGCACCACCGCCCAGCCCCCTGTGCAACTTTTTCACCAGCAGTGTTTATCATTTCCCAATTCCCCAATCACCTGCATCTCTTTAACTGGTGCATTTAGCCATGGGATTTAGTGTCATCTTATAGAAGCAGTTTGGTGTGTCTTGTTGTCTGTCTTATCTGTATAGAATATAAATCCTTGACTTCATCTTTTAAGGCTGGTTTTTTTTTTTTTTTGCTTGTTTTTTTGGTTTTTGGGTCACACCCGACAGTGCTCAGGAGTTACTCCTGACTCTATGCTCAGAAATCGCTCCTGGAAGGCTCATGGGGACCATATGGGATGCTGGGATTCGAACCACCGTCCTTCTGCATGCAAGGCAAACACCCTATCCCCATGCTATCTGTCTGGCCCCATTAAGGCTGGTTTTTGACTCTGTAAAATATCTCAGCTGTTGTTTATCTGTGAAATTATGATCCTACATTCAAAACTAAATGCAAATCTTGCTGGGTGAAATACTCTTGTTGATGCATTAATTTCACTGAGTTTGTTCATTATATCCTCCCATTGCCTTCGGGCCTTGTGGGTTTCTTGTGTCAAATCTGTGGTAAATCTTAGGGATGCTCCTTTGAATTATAATTTTCCTTTTTGAACTTGCTGCTTTAAGTATTCCATGCCTATCTCTGGTGTTCATCATTGTATATGTCTTGGAGTGCTTTTCTTTTGATCTCTTTAGCTGGTGCTCTTTGGGCATGCAGGATTTGGTTGCATGCACTCTTTAGCTGTGGAAGTTTCTCTGCAATGATACCCTTGATTGTTGAAACTTGATGAGGGGTTTCTTTCTGTGCCTCTGAGACTCCAGTAATTCTGATGTTGTTTCTGTGAGTTTAATAAAGACTTCTATTTTCATCTTTTCACATTCATTTGTTTTGAGGCTCTTTTCCAATCTCTTCTGTTGTATAAAGTTGTCTTGCACCTCATCTTCCAGCTCACTGATTCTGTCTTCAGCAGCTGTTACTCTGTTGGAAAGGCTTTCCTGTGAGGTTTTCATTTTGCCTACCAAATTTTACAGCCCTGTTATTTCAGCTCGAAGTTTTCTATTTCTACTCTCAGATCTTCTTAATTCTTATTTGTGGCATGTTTAATTTGTTCCATACCTTTTTTTTTTTTTTTTAGTTCCATGAACGTTCTTTAAATTTCTTTTCTAAAGATTTTTATCTGAGAGGCTAAATAGATGGTTGATACTTTCGAGGTTTTCAAAGCTATCAACTTTGTTGTGGAAAGTGGAGGCCTGCATTGTTTTCTCATTGTCACAGTTGTAGTTGTAGTATGGTGCTTTCTGTGTTCCCTGCTGGCATTCCTTGGCTAGGGGGAGGGGGAGGCCACAGTGTGAAGTGGAATGGCTGTACTCCATTGACTCTTTGTCTTGGATTCTGTCCCTCATCTGGGTACCACTGTGGTTTCCAGGTCCCACAGCTGGTGAAGCAGGCTTCACCATCCTAGCCTCTGCTATCTCTGGAAAATGAATTCCTTAACTCTGGACTATAAAGGTAATTTTGATGTTAATAAGACTTTGACATATAGAAATGAAGTGACATCTTATAGTTCAAGATTTACACATGTAAGACTTTTATTTTTCTTATGTCAAAAACAGCTCATCAAAAGCTTTCAGTATGGGGCCGGAGAGATATCATGGAGGTAAGGTATTTGCCTTTCATGCAGAAGGATGGTGATTCTAATCCTGGCATCCCATATGGTCCCATGAGCCTGCCAGGAGCTATTTCTGAGTATAGAGCCAGGATTAACCTGAGCACTGCCAGTGTGATGCCCCGCCCCCCCCCCAAAAAAAAACCCAAACAAACAAAAAAACCCAAGAACTTTCAGAATGGACTGTATTACCTGCCACCCATACTGTCATCTCTCCTAATTCTAAACTTTGACTAAACAGTCCAGCTCTTAGTTCCTTTTTGAACTCTTCTCAAACTCACCTATCTCTTTCAACATGAGAACAAAATATTCTGCTTGCTTTATTTTCTGTGTGTTGGCTTGATTCCTCAGTGGTTTTTTTTTTTTTTTTTAAATTTCTGTGGACATGAATGATTGTCCTTTTAATGTACTAAACCTATTCTGGTCCAAAAAAGACAAATGAACTCATATCTGACATTATAAATGCAAATAATAGATTAATAAAGCTGAGATCTTAGAGGTCATGTAATTTTTCTTTATCTTAAAGATAAATCTAAATCTTTGTAGACAGACGATTTTGAGCAATTAGTGGCTTGAAAGTAGTGTTTTAATGCTGTCAATGAGATATGCACAATGTATAATAGTAGAAAGCATGTTTTTAATGCTTATTGGAATTTTGTACTGTTGAATACCCTTCATATTCCAGAGATTTTTTTTCTAGTGACTGGAGATAGAGAAAAGGCAAAAGAGAAATGGGATCATTGTATAGCAGAAGTATATAGATACTTATATTTTATAAGTATATATAAATATATATTTATATTTTTAAGCCTAGAGATAAGAGAATGATCAAAATTTTTTCTTCCTTATGCATGATTGTTTGATTTTTGAATTATAATTTTGAAGGTAGTTTCATTTTGTTTTATAGTAGTTTTGTCTTAAGTTTTTCTTTTTTTTTTTTTTAAATGTACAGGGGTTTAGTTTCTTTTTGTATTTGTTTGTCTTTGTTTTGGGGTACCTGGTGGTGCCCAGGGGTTACTTCTGACTCTACACTCAGAAATTGCTCCCAGTAGGCTGGGGACCATATGGGGGAGATCGAAACCTGCTCAGCAGCCTGCAAGGCAGATGCCCTACCAACTATGCTATTGCTTACGCCCCCTAAGGGTTTGGTTTCATTTACTTTTTAGTAAATATTATATGAATTTAGGAACTGGAAAGATAGTACAGCAGGTAGAAAATTGCCTTGCATAAAGCTGACATGCATTCAATCCGAAGCACCCCATAAGGTCCCCTGAACACTGCCACTTGTGGCCAAAACAAATAAATTACTTGATTTCAGCCTTAAAATAATATCTAGTTTTTCTGTTGCAGAAAAATTTAATTCAAATCAAGGGAAACAATAACACTCTGTGTGACATTTAAATATAATCTTTTAGTCCTGGGTTTGATCCCTGGTAACATAAAAAAAGATGATCTTCTAAACGAGGAAGTATGATGAATTTTGTGTGTGATGTGTAAGAGTTCAGATAATTGCAGACAGTGAATGAGAGTCAAGTAGGGTTAAATATGAAGCAAGATGGAAAACATTTCGAATTGCTTCTGGGGGCAAGCATGAGTCATGGAGAAATGTGGAAATTGATTAGTCCACTGAAACTGCAGTGCTGCTGAGGTTAATTGGCAAGGATTTGCAGGCTGTGACTCCATCCTTGCTCAGCAGCTTTGAGATTAAAAAAGGTGTTGTTGAAGGCCAAAGAGTGAGCAATTGAAAGGTGTTAATAATACTGTGGTTGATTTAGGCTCTCTTTATGCTGAAAAAAATTCCAAAATGGGCTGAGAGGCTAGAGATCAAGATAATGGAGGGGAAAATAGTCTTTTTTTTTTTTTTCATCCAAGAAATAGGAAGTTAGGAAGAGAAGTTTTGCATCTGCAGCAGACTTGTTCAAGTTAGAATTATGGGACTAAAACTGGTTTGTTTTGAGTACAGACTAAGATATGGTCATATTTCAATGTGTGATAGAAGTAGGACATGAATTAGAACATTTAAAGGTGAAATGAAGATCATCTGGCTGTCTCTAGAAGTGACCATGATAGTTGTATCTGGCCAAAATCACAGCCAAAGAGGGTTGGGTGGGCAAATTGATTTTAGTAAATAAGATTGTCGAGTCTAAGAGAAAATGGCAAAAATCTTTCCCTGACTTTTTTGAAGGAGAATTTATACAATCTGTAATGGAGGAGATAGTTTGAAGGTGATATTTATCAGAATTCAGTAGGAGAAAAGTTGAAAATACTCTTAAAATAGTATGTAGGATACTTTGTTTATAAGTAAAATAAATGAAGTCCAAAAGAGAAATCCAGGAATGGAAACGGAGAAGTGAAGAGAGGCAGTGAGTAACAACAGCCATTTGTATATTCAGATGCCAAGAGTTAAAGGATGTGGCTGGAATCAGAAAGTGGCTTGAGAGACGTGGAGAAGAAGAAATGGGGTATTTCTAAAACTGTATTACTAGCAAATGATTGAGACAGATTATACAGGGGTTATGGACTTGCTTGCAGTCATCTCTATTTTTAACCTTTGTATCACCTGAATCCCAAGCAGCAGATACGCAGCTGTACCCCAAATCCTTTATCCACAAACAAATAGATTAGCTAGCACTCTGGCATTCAGGTTATTAGGAATAGAATTACTATGGAATAAATAATTTGCTTACATGTTGGGTTTGAATGAAACTTGTTAATTTACCATGAATACTTGAGATTCTAATGAGAAGGAACCACAGGTAAAAAAAAAAAAAAATCTTCCTAGGAAACAGTTTTGATACCACCAGCAATTATAACAGTTTTCTATGACATTTTTAGGCAAATACAAGTTGTTTTCCAAGCAACAGGTAACGTATGTTCTTGCTATATGGGGAAATAAAGCAATGTTCTATATTTTCACTGCTTTTAGAGGCTGTGGAAGAATCATTGTGTTCTGCTGAGATTTTTATTTTAAAGTCAAAAGTGAAATCGCATCTTGCTAACAAAATGCATGTCATTGGCAAAAAACAAGGGCAAACAAAAAAGAAAATAGAAATGGTCATTTGGTCCACTCCTCTTCACTTACCACGGCCAACATTCATAAATTCATCAGACTATAAACATCAAATATAAAAAAATTGCCGATTCATCCTTTGGAAAGCTCTACTTTACGTGTCCTCTAGTTTCGACAGCTCCGCCTCTTCAGATATTTGCCAATGGGCTCACAATGCCGCATCACTGCTTTGTCTGACCTCAGCATCCTGAAGAGGTCTTGGTCTTTTTCTTTAAATTCAGCTCCTTTTACGTCGTTTCCCCTGTAAGCTGTCTGCATTTAGATGGTCTCATTAGCTTTAAGGTGAGGTCTGGACAAAAATGCATTTTACTTTGCATGCCTTAGTATTTATTCTAGTTCTCCTGGCCCCCTTTGCAATTCTGTTAATGCTGACGTTTTACTTGCAGCATTTTTTTTTTCCATTAGAAATTGAGAGCATCTGAGTTTATTCCTCTGATTATATTCTATCCATGAAATGCAATGTGTTGTCTGAATTTCAGCTTGTTGAAATGGACGAAATTTAAATCACAATGGACAAGTTATTTGGTGGTTTTTAAACAGTACTGAGGGTCTGGGAGATGGTACAGCACGTTCCTGGTCATGTTCTATCCCTGGCACCACATGCCTTCCCCAGGCATTTCTGGATATAGCCCTGGAGGCCCTCAAGCACTGCCAGAACTGCCAGGTGTGGTTTTGAAGAACCTCTAGCACCACTGTGTCCCCCTGGAGGTCCCTAGTACTGCAAGACTTTAGCAATATCATATTCTCAGTCCCTTGTATTAAACCAATGCCCTGTTTAACCAAGTATTGCCAAGAATGGCCCCTGCCTCTTGAGCACTGCTGGGCAGTCTCTGCAAAAGCAAGCAAAGAAATAAAAATGTTGGGAAGACTTTTTCCTTAGTTCAGTGATCAGTAAAACAGATGTGTATGGCATTAGGAACTATTGACATATATACCAACCCTTGAAACTGATTGATATACTTGTGC